>CAUZXS010003468.1:0-147500 GCA_963585895.1 Sepioteuthis lessoniana
GTAGAAGAGGGCGCTATTCCCTTCCTTGGATTGCTCTATTTTACCCTTCATCCTGACCTTATAATGCTGAGTGTTCAGCAAGGCGGCATCAAGTCTCATTTTTTGAGTCTTTGGTATGACTCGACCTGGGATTGAAACTCGGTCTCCCGGACTATTGGTGAACACTCAACTCATTAGGCCAACGGCCCGGATATATATTGCAATACATTTATATTACAAACACACATATGTTTACGTATAAGTATATATACATTATATAACTTACATATGGTTAGCTTAGATTTTTGTTTTAATGGCATATCAGTGAGGGTTATTTAATTCCAAATCATGTTAGTACATATATTATATAAGATTTATAAGTGAAAACATTTTTAAACGATCCAGAGCTCAATAGTTTGTACAAAGTCAAATGGTTACAAGTATTGCTAGCACTAATAGTTCTATTTGCGCACAATTAAATAGTTTCAAGTACTGCTATCAACTACTAATACCTTTCTGCCTTATGACTCAAACATTACCAGGGAATAATGAATATTCAATTTAAAATTAATCAATTGTGTACACGCAGTTGAATGGTTTCAAGTACAGCACACAATAAAACAGTTATAATATACCAATATATGGGACCCTAACAAATACAAAAAAATGCCGGTAACAGAAGACCATAAAGTGATGGCAACGAAGGTACACTCCACATTCCCCAAAAGTCAAGGACTGGAGACTAACAATCAAATAGTTCAATATCATATCTAAGAGACTCATTGGGGTATCTTAACCTTCTGCTGAGATGCTGTCAGTGTACTTTAAAGCCCCAGCACAAGAGTTTATATATATATATATATATATGTGTGTGTGTGTGTGTGTGTGTGTGTGTGTGTGTGTGTGTGTGTGTGTGTGTGTGTGTGTGTGTGTGTGTGTGTGTGTGTGTGTGACGCAATATATAATACAATACCGTACATAATATAAGATAAATGTATAAAATACAATAGGCATATATATATATATATACTAAGAAAAAATGAGACAAAGTGAAAACAGCATCCCTATGTAATAAAAGGAACCCAACAAATTCCAACGCCCAGAAACCTAAGAAGACACAAAGAGAACCAATTAACGCATGCCCCCCACCAAAAAAAACCCAAATAGAGTGCATTCAAGGCCAGATCAATCAAATTAGAAATTCAATAGAAGATAAACAATCTCGAATAGCGTGGCAGACAGTAAATGAAGTGAGTAAACAGAAGAGCTCCACAAGAACTGCCAGCCAAAAAGAAAGAATACACATATAGAAAGAACATTTCAAGAATCTTCTTGGGAAATCCCCCAAGTTACAGATAAACCTATTACAAAAATTATTAATAATCAACTAGACATCAAACTAGGACAGTTTACTCAAGAAGAACTCGACGTAGAACTAATAAAATAAAAAATAGGAAAGCTGCAAGTCTTGATAAAATACCACCAGAAGTAAGGAAGACAAGGAAATTCGATGACCTACTACTCCGATACTGCAACGCTGTATATAACCAGAACGCAATAGAGAGATGGATAAACGATGAAGAAAGACTTCAGAATTACCAAGAACAACCGAGGTACATACTTCCATAGCGGCTAAGATCTATAATGCTCTACTACTCGACCGCATCGAACCAGAAATTAAGAAAATTCTTAGGAAGAATCAAAGTGGTTTTCGGAGGAATCGATCTACAACATCACAGATTCTGATAATCCGTCGAATTTCAGAAGAAATTCGTGCAAAAAACTTCGAGGCGACACTCTTATTTGTAGATTTCTCCAAGGCATTTGACTCCATACACAGAAGATGGAAGAAATACTTCTAGCGTATTGTCCCCTCAAAATAACACACAGTTGAATGGTTCGAAGTATTGCTTTACAACAGTTATAAATCAATATCAGTCATTTGTTTCCACACTTAATTTGCTGGTAATTTCATTCAAAATGATTTAGTACTACTTTGTTTGCGCATTTATATTGCTTCTGCACCGTTATATGATTTAGTACAAAATTATACTGCTTCTGCACCGTTATATGATTTAGTACAAAATTATATTGCTTCTGCACCGTTATATGATTTAGTACTAAATTATACTGCTTCTGCACCGTTATATGATTTAGTACAAAATTATATTGCTTCTGCACCGTTATATGATTTAGTACAAAATTATATTGCTTCTGCACCGTTATATGATTTAGTACAAAATTATATTGCTTCTGCACCGTTATATGATTTAGTACTAAATTATACTGCTTCTGCACCGTTATATGATTTAGTACTAAATTATATTGCTTCTGCACCGTTATATGATTTTAAATATTGCTATCTAATGCTAATATTTCAATTTGATATTAATCATTTGTTGGCGCACAATGAAATTGTTTCGCTATTAATACCAAAAATTTAATTTAGGTATACAGTTAAAGAGTTTTAAGTACTGCTATTTCACATTAATAATTCTCATCAACATTACTCATTTGTTTGCACACAGTTAAACGATTCCAAGTATTGTTTTGTATCACTAGCAATTCATTTAGACAAAAATAATTTGTTTACTCACAGTTAAATGGTCAAAGAGTTCTCTTATTCAACATTTGTCATTTGTTTTCACTCAATTTAAATGATTAACAGTTCTATTTTACCCATAGATAGGACTATTAAAGCCTGATTGTCACAGCTGGTGAATTTCAAAAATGCAATCTAGACGTGAGGACACTTTAGAAAAACGATATGCAATAAAATTATGTTTTAAACTTGGAAAAAATGCCACAGAAACGTATGGAATGCTTCAGACTGCTTTTCGACCATCTTTCATGAATCGAGCATCAGTTTTTGAGTGGCATAAGAGATTCAAGGAAGGCATGGACTCTGTGAGGGATGATGAGAGGTGTGGGAGGAGTAAGGAAGTCAATACACCACAGTTGATTGGCCCAAGGGCTAGCGTTACTATGTTGAGGTTTTAAGATTCCGTTGGAAGAGACAAGCACTCTTCAAATCGGGTCGGAGGCATTTCCACCAGGACAATGCACCAGTCCACAACTCCATCCTTGTCACAGACTATTTGACCAAGATGGGCATCAAGACAGTTCCTCAGCCTCCCTACAGTCCAGACCTTGCTCCAAGTGACTTTTGGTTATTCCCTAAGCTCAGAGGCTGTCTATATGAGATAATTGAGGAGATGAAAGAGGGTGTGACGAAGGTCATTGACACGCTCACACAAGAGGACTTCCATGGGACCTTGCAGAAGTTGTTGGAACGGTACAAGAGGTGCATTGCAGCCGGAGGAGATTACTTCGGAGGGGACTAGAGTTTCATGTATGTACTATCAATAAAAGTGCCCATACGAAAAAAATCTGGAAACTTATTTAATGATCCTCGTATATATAAAAGACTATGTATAAATTTAGGTATATATATATATATATATATATATAAGACTATATATACGACAACAAACACATGCATAAGGCAATATAGATACATACAATTCCACACACACACACACACACACACACATATATATATATTTATATATACATATATATCATATGTATATAAATCATTCCATATATATAACTAAATCGAGATATAATTCATTACATATACAAAAAGTACATATATATGATTCAATACATATATATACTAGAATATATATATATATGCATATATATATATATGTTTATATGTGTTTGTATATAATAGAATACACATATATATGTAGTAAGTAAATAAAGTTGGCGACCATAATCGAGGGTGACCCGAAGGTTCCATTTTCGATAGCTACTACACCAAGGTGTAGGGCAGGGTACTACTCCAAGTACCTTTCGTATGACTCGACCTGGGATTGAACCCAGGTCTCCCGGGCCATTGGCGAACACTCTAACCGTTAGGCCAATATATATATATATATATATATATATATATATATATATATATATTTTACAAAAAATATTTTCAAAAATAAACTCATTATCTTACATATATTATGTACGAATACTTACATCTTATATTATATATATATATATTATATTATATATATATATTATATTATATTATATATATATATTTATATATATATTTATATATATTATATATATATATATTTCACAATATATATATGTGTGTGTGTGTGTGTGTGTTACAGTTCATATATATATATATATATATCTTATGAAATATATCTATGCATATAATTCATATATATCGACTGAATTATTCCTTTTTCAAAGTCAAACCATTTTCTTTTAATAGATTTATGGATTTTGGTAAAACATTATCTAGGCAGTATGTAAACAAATATTAGTGTTAATATATATTCATAAAAACTCCAGCCTTTGTCGAAGATTTCGATATATCCATCAGGTGAAAAAAAATCATTGCTTTCCTAATTTTATAAAGCATCATTATAAAAGTAACAGTTTCATTACGAAGACTACATTCAAGTAGTTTTTGCAATATCTTTCTTTGAGTATGGGATAAAATGCCTAAGAGAAATTTTCGAAAAGGTAGTGTTGCCTCTAGACTCTTTGCTCATATTCTTTTGATGATCCAACTGATTATTACAACCTATGAGTTTGTGGACCGATTTATTTAAAATATATTTCCAAAGATTGTTCTTGATTTCTGCTTCGACACAAAGGAGAAACAATGAATTATCAACATAACAGCCCTAGTAGCAACAGTCATTCCAGGCTAGCTATTAGTGATTCCGATATTCAAATGTATATACATACAGTAATATATATATATATATATATATATATATATATATATATATATATATATATATATATATATATGAAGACGGTATGAAACCAGTTGTCAGCGAAAAGTATTCAAGCTATTAAATATGTATGAAAAACTAATATATATTTACTTATATATATTAGCTCTATCACAAATATTAAGCATTCTCTAAATTATACCGCATTTGATCTGCTACAAACCCACGCAGTAAGATAGTGACGACCATACGCTATCGTAATATATACATGTGTGTTTGTGTGTGTGTGTGAGTGTACATACGTTTGTGCGTATATATATATATATATATATATATATATATATATATATATATATATAACCTCTACAAACAGTTTACCAGGTAGATGTAATTTATACTAAGATGAGAAAATATGTATATTGAAATATAAAGATGGGAATTTACTTACAAGGAAAGAGTTAATAATTAAATGTAGACACAGAAATAAATTCTTAGTATAAATTTAATTTGTATATTTACAATATTGAATATATTTAACTTTAACATATAATTATATAATCGACAAATTAATTCTAATTATGAAAAATAAGCAAAAATTGATTAAGCAATTTGAATAAAATTTCTGTCATCACGAATGTATAGATTTTATAAAAAAGTAAAGTAAAGTTGGCGACCGTAGTCGAGATCGACCAGAAGGCTCCCTTTTCAAAAGCTACTACACTGAGGTGGAGTGGAGGGTGCTACTCCTTTCCCTGGATTGCTCCACTTTACCCTTGAAACGTATCTTATATCACTGAGTGTTAAGCAAGGAGGTATCAAGTACCATTTTTAAAGTCTTTGGTATGACTCGACTTGCAATTGAACCCAGGTCTCCCGGACCATTGGCGAACACTCTACCCACTAGATCTATGAGCCGGTTTTACTTTTTATATAAAAAAAAAAAGATTATAAATTTAGTCCTTTTAAAAAAAAATAGAAGAATAATTTAATATGATACATATTCGAAAAAAAGATTTGAACTTAACATTATAGTCATTAATGTTAAGGGGAACTATCCTATATACGAAATCGTTTTAATATAGATAAACAAACTATTAGCAATTCGATTAGATAAATTTATATTTGAAATTGCTGTTTGATTTAGTATATATATTATAAAAAAATAAGTTCCTTAGATACTATAATCCAAAATCCGCAGCAATATTAACTCATTATTCATCACAATTAAATTTAAAGAATAACCCATAAGAATAACACTTCCTAATATAAATAACAAGGAGTTAGTTACGATATGTCTCCTAAATAAACATTTAGTTAAATTAAAATGAATATTAATTATCTAGACTACATAGACTATATTATTAAATACTTAAAACAGACATTAATTTGATAGAAAATAAAAAATGAAATGTTCTCTTAATTCTAATTATACTTTATTTAATTAAATCTCATCTCACGGTAATTCTTTCCGATATTCACCGATTTTTTTAAAAATCAATTGTAATTTAAATTATAAGAAACGAGTTCTATAAAAAAAAAAAAGAAGAGGAAAACATCAATATTATACTTATTAATAAATAATATTTCCAACGAATAATTTTTTTTTCTCTTCACGCCGGAAACAAGATAGGAGTGTCTACATTGTATTCAAAACATGAATATATTAAATTCCATCTGAAGGTAATTTTTATAGACCTGAAATAAATTTATAATGCAACTGCTGAACTGATGTTTTTCGTTAAATATACGTATTTATGCATTTAAATATACTCCTTTATATATATGTAAATGAACGTCTATCAATCTATCTATCTATCTATCTATATATATATATATATATATATATATATATATTGAAGAGTGTATATTCAGGCAGCAAGTTGCTATTCGAGCAAGTCCAATTAAGACGATGGAACACTGTTTATTATTTTCAATTGTAATTTTTCAAGTCTTCTTGTTATTTTTCTTGCGTCGGGATCCAGATGGTAAAGCTACAAATAAAGAAAACAGTAAAACTCAAACTAAACTATCAACTCAAACTTAACGAAGACCACGATGACGACCAATAGTATAGTCGAAAGTGCTTGAGCAGAAGATATGGGACAATTTCTTTAGACCCTGGATCCCAACACTAGAAATATTTAAAAAAAAAAAAAGATTTGAAAAATTACAATTAATGTCGAAGTAGTCTTTGTCTCCATCCGGGAGACGGACTTTTACTTTTGTTTCATTATAGCATCATTATGGCTGCAACGGTTTCTTTGGGCAGGCCATAATCGAGTAGTATTTGCTCCATCTTTCCTCTGTGTAGTGAGTCAAAGAACTTGGCGAAGTTGACAAATAATATTGTTGCCTCTAAGTTTTTGGCACGTACACCTTCAAGAATTCGACGGATAGAGCAAATTTGTGACGTCGGGAATCGATTCCTCGAAAGCCATTTTGGTTCTTCCTAAGTATCTTCTCAATTTTGGGTTCTATGCGGTTGCGAAGTAAAGCATTGTATGTCTTTGCCCCTATGGATGTAAGGGTTATACCTCGGTAGTTCTTGGCTAATCCGAGGTCGCTCTATTTAGGGAATGGGGAGGATGCATCCCTTCGTCCATCTGTCAATGGGGTTTTGATTATATACGGCATTACAGTGTCGGAGAAGTGTGTCGTGATTTACCAGGTCTTCCATACTTTTGGGGGTATTTAATCAAGCCCTGCAGCTTTTCTACCTTCAAATTTTCTTAGTACTGATTCGAGTACTGATAGATAGATAGATAGATAGATAGATAAATTCCGATCAATATATAAACATTTTTACATCGATATAATATATATATATATATATATATATATCCTTCCATATATATCACAACATATATATATATATATATATATAATTATACAAATAGACTTAAATACATTGTCTATCTATATAGAAATATATATGTATGTCTACATATGATTATATGTATATTGATTTTTCCATATATATATATATATATGTCAACTCATGTACTTTTTATAAATACGCATGTATAAATTTTAAAATATCAATGTTTCTACAGATATATATCTATACATACATAAACGTATATATACACGGAGATATATATATATATTATTTCATGAAAACATTAACGTGTACATATATTTATGTACACACTTACCTTTATATTTAGATATACAGACTTTTTTAAGTATACATATGTATTCACACACACACACACACACACACACACACACACATATATATATATATATATTGTGAAATATATATATATATATATATATACATATATATAATATAAGATGTAAGTATTTGTACATAATATATGTAAGATATATATATATATATAAGTAAAGTAAAGTAGGCGACCATAGTCGAGGGTAACCCGAAGGCTCCCTTTTCGATAGCTACTACAACAAGGTGTAGGAGAGGGCGCTACTCCTTCCCTGGATTGCTCTACTTTACCCTTGATCCGTACCTTATAATGCTGAGTGTTAAGCAAGGAGGCATCAAGTACCATTTTTTGAGTCTTTGGTATGACGCGACCTGGGATTGAACCCAGGTCTCCCGGGCCATTGGTGAACACTCTAACCCCATGTCCAGTATTAATTAATATATATATATATATATATATATATATATATATATATATATATATATATATATATATATATATATATATATATATATATATATATATATATATATATATATATATATATATATATATATATATATATATATATACGCCTATGAGCATATAAACATTCAGGTAAATATGTATGTACCTGTTTATTTATTCAAAATAATATACATAAGGATGTATTTATTTAAAGGTCATGTATGACTTTACATATCAATATACGATATTTTCAATAGTATACTTTTGTATGAATAAATATATGCATAAACACATCTATTTATATATGCACTATATATGTACTTTATTTTTTGTGAAAAAATATTCGCTCATGAATTACTTAACAAGGAATTATTTTTAATCAACAGTAATTTTGCTACTTTGAGTCACCTTATATAATTCTTTAGCTTTAGTGATGATTCCTTTCAATTGACATTCTGTTGGTTTCAAGCTGAAGACATTTCCCTGGAACATTTTCACCCGATATTCTTGAAATTCTTTTTCGTTTTTTTTTTTTATTTTTTTTATTTCAAAATGTTTTGTCAAGACCGAAAAGTATTGAAATTATTTTTTCTAGGTCTTGTTTTCATGTGATAGTATTGTCTAGACAAAATTCAATAGTTTTTCGTGTCATTCGTGTTGAATGTAGCTTAGCGATTTCAAGTTTCTCCTGTTGGCGTTAACTTAGATTCTCATGCACACTTTGCAGCTACTGAGTATACATTAAATACTCAAAACGAATAAAACTCCGGTGATCCCTCTATACTCACATAAAAAATTTCTTTTTTGGGAATAGGCTGTGGAGATTTTTCCTAGTTAATCCACAGCCTTCTCCCTTGTACATTGTCATAGAAGGCCCATTTTCGTTATCTGTAATGATATACTTTTGGAGGTGCCCGTGGTGTAATGGTTATCGTCGAAGGAAATGGACACGGCGACACGAGTTCAAATCCTACACGAGACTGATTGAATTTCACATAGCACTAATACCCTCAGGCAAGGTATGAATTCAATTATTCTCCCTCCGGCTATGGGTAAATAGTAGGGCACACTAGGTTCTTCAGTCCTGGTGAGGCAACTAGACTAGAAGGAAAACTCTGAATTCAAACCTGTTAAACTCCGCTAAAAAATTGGCCTTGTGTCATATCCTGCCCGAGCGGAGGGGTTGGTAAATAGGGTAATGATTTACTTGAGAAACCGGCCATTCTTTCCTTACAAGACTAAGGGATCTTCCTTTTCTTCTTGTTGAGGAACCCAGACACCTAGGTTGCTAACTTTTCCTATCTTTTTCAAATGGCGACAGATTGTGAATTGTGATACATTGAGTTAATTCTCGGGTACTTTTGTGCAGATTGCATTCCACCTTAGCTGTAAACACAAGAAATTTTCTTAACTGTTTCTGTAACGCTTTCGTTATTTTTAAATCTCTACAGTATTTCATTTTGAATAGACTCTTTCAGTTTGTTCATTTTAAGGCGAGAGATCATAAATTAAATTATGAAGCACACCCTTTAACAACTGAAATAAGAATGTCCGATGGAAGCACTTTTTAATCAGGTAATTTTCAATTGTATTTTATATTTATTCACCCTCCTACCAGTCATTTTATTGAGAGGACTACGAATGGAGACACATGAATGGAGACTCATGAGTGACCGTCACAAAAAAAAAATTCTTGATTCCGTCGGTAATCCTCATTTTTGGGTTGTCTCAGTTGCTAAGCAATGAAGTCAGCCCTGCTAAGCAGGTATTGCCTGGGAGAAGGACCCTTGGGACCAGGCATTTCGGTTGTGTTGAAAAGATTAGAAATTTGAAATGTGTAGTTGCCCTTTGTTGTTCAAGAATGGAAATCATTTATAACTCAACCCAATAGTCACTTCAGTTGTTCTATGAAGTACACAGACCTTTGAAATTTTCTTTGAAATATTAATAATTCCGAAGTTGTTTCACCATAAGATATATTAGATTTTGAAAGTGAGATGCAGGTTAAGCAAAAATAGACAAATAAACTTTAACACAATACATTTTTAGTATCAGCGACCATCTTAAAACCCGTATGTCATACGAGAAAGTATTGCTACTTAGCGTAACTTATCAATAAAGAAAGACATCACAGCCATGAGAACATCCAAACAACGACATTGTTGAGATCGCCCAGGATACTGAAAAGAGTTAAGGAGATTTGCTATCACTCAGACTCCAGTGAAAGACCATCAGCAAACGCTGTTGTGAAAAACTCACAAAAGAGTAGTAGTAGTAATAATATTAATAAAACTACAGTATTATTTAGATCGGCCAAAATACTGAGAAGAGTCCTGGAGACTTGAGGAGACTTGCTGTCACCCAGACTCCAGTGAAAGATCATTAGCTAACGCTGTTATGAAAAACTCACAAGAGTAGTAGTGGTCGTAATAATAATAATAATAACAGCAACACTACAGTATTATTTAGATCGGCCAAAATACTGAGAAGAGTCCAGGAAACTAGAGGAGACTTGCTGTCACACAGACTCCTGTGAAAGATCATCAGCTAACGATGGTGTGAAAAACTCACAAGGAATTATTTTTCTTATATTATTTCCTAATAATGATGATGATATTATTCAATGATTATCATATTAAAGATATAGATTTTGTTATTGTTTTCTCTGAAACGTTCTTAAATTGTCTTTATTATGATTAAACTAAACCTTCTATTTGTTTCTATAAGGAAAAAATCATAAAGATTCTAAAACCTCAGAATTTTCTCTTTCAGTGCCGAGTTGGTAAAGCTCATTAGCATAACTCATCGATAAAGAAAGACATCACAACCGTGAGTAGAAAAGAGTGATTCTCAAGGGATATAGACATCAACAAAACATGAATTATCACCTGACATATTTTGTAGGCGGATGGAGGATGAGGAGGATTTTTTTTTATATCAATGACATCTCTTAATTAGCAACATAAAGAGAAATAAATTTGTTTATTTGACAGACTTTTATGTCTCACTTTTTTGTTGTTGCTATTGTTGTGAAAGAGAGATCATCTTTCTTTCCAACTGGTGAGAAAGATAGAAAGGGAATTAAGGGGTCCTTAAAGTGTCATAACCAGCTTCTAAAATTAAATGCAAATTTCCAGCAGCCCATTTCGCAGTTTTCTAACTTTGTATCGTGTGCTGCTACTGTCACTTTGTCCAGATGGTTTCATGTCATGTCCACACCGCCGGTCATCCGATCCAGTCACCGCTCTTTTCGTTCACGCCTTAAACACCTGTGTCTGGTTTGGGGTTTCCACGTGGGACAGGTCAGTCGAGTGCTAGCTACTAGGGTCACGCTAGCGTGCCGATTGCTCAACTTTCAAAAAGGCCGAGTCACCGCGCCTGTCACCGCTGCTCTTTGGGATACCCACTTTACTCTTTGGTTTTTTTTGTTTTTTTTTCCTTTTTTTTGGTGGTGGTGGTGGGGGGGTGTCGGCAATGAGGATAGGTAGCTTGAGAGTGAATATGAAGGTAGCGATTAAAAGGGTTCAATTTATGAAAATCTCAAGTCAAATGTTTGGCCAAATGATAATATTCTCGTCGGTACCACCCATCTCATTGTCTTAGGCTACTTACAGAATTTGTAAAGATATTATTAACCACAAGGAAAAAACAAAACAAAAAAAAGGGGGGTGCAGGAAATATGGGTTCTTCATGTAATAAGAGTTGAGACGTGATAATAAGAGTAAGGACGTTTTTTTTTTTTAAATGTCCAGCATCTTTCCTTTTATCTCTATTTCATGTGTTTATCTATTTATATATAAAAATAAACATTTTTTTTTTGTACACGTGTATCTACTTATTTTTTCACAGAAATGAATAATTTCTGCTGTTTTTTGCTTGTTGTTACCATTGGTCATAGTTAGTGTAATTTCCTATCATCTCTAGTGACATACTAATCCCTCAAAATGTTATATTTCGACTCACATACTTTGAATAGTGCAGAAAAAAAAATGTATATTTAGTTTTCAGCTATAGAAGAAACATTATATCTTTTTTCGTTCTTCAGTGATTATCGGCGCTGAAAAATCATTCAATACTTTAACCATTCCTCTTCTCTACACTCATTGCTCATGTAAAAAAAAAAAAAAAAAAAAAAAAAAAAAAGATAAGAAAAGAATTTTGACCTACAGGAAAGAAAGAAACAAATTCGATCATTTTTTTCTTACACGTTTTATTTCATTTGTAACTGTTGAGGAAACTGAGAAGTTTGTTTGAAACCAAAGTCGTTTATATGCAACGTTATAACAACACTTGTGTCATTACATTTCTTGGTGTACTTTAACAGTTGACTCTATTAGACTTATAAAATAAACACATCAATTAGTCAAATCAATAAGTAACAAAATAGAAAAGAACTTCATTCCTCTATATCATCTTTTTCAAAGTGATAACGTCTTTAAAGAAATGGATAATCAAATCTTAACAGAGCAATTTAATGTTTATGAATGTTAAATTGACATATTTTCGGGCTTGGCATGTAAATTTTCACTTCATTTTTAGATGTGTCAATTTCAATTACGCATTTTGAAAATTGAATACAATCATTAATCACTTTTCATGAATTCTCACCTTTGTTGCTGTATTTTTCAAACACCACATTTCCAACTATCTACAACTTAATTTGTTCAGATACAAATACTCTTTGGAGTTGTTCTGCTTACAACCTTGTGTGTGAACTATATTCTGATGTCAAGGATTTTTTTTCTAATTTATAGAATTAATCCCTTAAATATAATATATAGACTATATCCTTTCTGATATACAAAATTATATCTACAGACTTTATCCCTTATTGATTTTATAAGAATGGAAAAAAATGAGACCTAATAATAAAAACCCTGCTCAAATGACAATAAATAAACTTGATATACATGTGTCATAAAATAGCAATAAGTTTATGAAAATTGGGTCAACAAAAAATACATATTAATATTGTAAAAACATGAAAAAATATTTATGTAAAAGAAAAAGAGTTAATATTAACAATACACATCTTAAAATGAGAAAATAAAAATATTGATTGGTCGATATATTTACTATATAGTAGATTATTATAGGTTCTAATTTTATATCAAAAGCATCACCTTTATGATAAAATTACCATTATAACATACCAAGAGACTAAAATCTCTGATTTGATTTAATGTGTGTTTGTATGTGTACTCAGACAGAGACTATGTTCATGTTAGGGTGGCAAAGAAACTTCTTTACATTTTAATTCCATCTTAACAGTTATGTTAATGGTGAATTTGATAAAATAAAATTATCCATTAACAGTCTTTAAAATTTATCCATAAGGGCACTTTAACCTTAACAATATTTATTTAGCCGATGTAGTTTCAAATAAATGACAAATTCTTCAAGTTGCAACCCTCTTTGAAGTCTATCCTATAAGTATTCCTGCGAATTGCTTCCTGGCCATATATTCTGAATAAATCTGTGTTTCATTCTAATGAGAAACAAGATACATGAAATCATTTGGCAAGAAGAACATAAAAGACTTCTGAATGGTTTCAGAGAAATTATATTAGTGAACTAGAAGTAGTTAACTTTACACATACTTTTTTTAAAACCCAATATGCAAAGCATAGTGAGAAAAGGATGTTAAGTCAGTTTTATGGGTGTTTGTATACATTTTTAGTTTTATTGATTTTGAAGAAAGTACATTTAAAAATATGTAAATATCTAACTGTAATCCCATTCTGTGAGTTTCCATTTTTCTTACTTTCCAAAAGATTTTCATTAATTTTAAATAATCTATATTTGAATTCATTAATATAATGTTTTTATAAATAAAAAAAACAATAATGGTGCATTCTTTTATTTGAAAGCATTCAAAAATGTGAGGCGAAATACATTTTCAGTTGAGAGTAAAAAAGCAAATAGATGTTGAAATTAACTTTGTCAAACTTGAAAGATAGCTATTAAGGGTAGAAATATATACAATGTTGAAAATGTAATAATCAAAACCAGTTTCTGACCAAGATTTATTAGTACTACATAAAAATTGACTACAGCCAATCCAGTCAGTATTGCCATGATGGGATATTCATTAACCTTTACTTGTTATACAACACTGTGGGTGCATAAGAAAGAGAGAAAGAATTGAAGTCTAAAAATTGTTTCATGTATATAAATTCATATAATTTTAAAAAGTACTGTGTGAGAGTGTAACAAAAAGTAATGAACATTTCTCTATGCTTTAACATCCCAGACATATATCTTTGATTGTGAATTCTGCAACAATCATTAACTGATAGGAAGAAGCATGATAAAAAAAAAAGAAAAAAAAAACAACAAAAAGAGATGTATATAAGATTTGGCATCAGAGAAGAAGAGGGTGTTTAGTTAGAGTTTCATCTAGAATCATTTTCAGCCTGGAATCAGCTAAAGCGTCAAAAGACAGGAATCGGATGCTTCTTCAGTAAATGTTAGATCGTCTTCTAGGTCAAAAAATAAAAACTCTCGTCAATGCAATAGCTATCAATTGAAGAATTTGTAGAACTGCTTCCTTTCTTGTAGAAATATTTCTTTTTCAATTGTGTGCTAAAGAAGAGAGTTTCCTGTCGGTTGCAGGGAAGGAATTGGCCAATCAGCCAACACCAATTTAAGAATTCGATTTCTCTCTTATTCAAAGTTTTGTTCACAGCTGAAAAAAAAAAAGGTGAGTTGTGAATATTATTCCATTTTATGAGAGAAGGCAAGCAGTGTATGGCATTCCATAGATAATCGATACCAGCCACCAACCATTCCTAAAGAAATGATTGCCAACACAATTTCTTTCTTTTGAGAAAGTAATGGAGCTATATGAGAATTTTTGCCAGACTGAATAGTGATAGGGACCAAGGAGTAGCATTGTTCCAAAGAACATTGTGTTGCTGGTTTTTACTTATGTTACTGATCACTAGGTATAGCCATGAAACAGTTGCTACAGAGTCAAAAAGATGGTTTCAATTTCACTGGCAAGAAGGATCATTAATCAGAGAAAATAGTCTATATAAAAGTGATGATCTATAAACTTTGCTCAGTTTATTCATCAGTTATCTTGACCTTGTTACAAATGAATGAAGAATGGATAAGTTAAATTGGGAATAAGGGTAATCCTGTGTAAATCTCTCTTATCATTTCACTCATATAAAAAAAGATTAACATTGTATTTAGTAACAACCACTAAATATGTCTATCAGGTAAATAGAGCTTCATTTTTTATAATTATCAGGGAGATTTTCTAACTTAACTTATTCCAGTTGAATTAACTAGATCTAATCAGTAAAATATGTTTGTTTATAACTAAATCTAATACCAATTTACCTGATATATAAATCTGTTTCAAAGTTAAATTACTTTAAAACTGCAAAATATAGAAAGAAATTCAGCCTGGAAAGTGTTAAAACATTTCAATTGCAAATTATAATAGTTGAATTAATGGCAGAAAAATAGGCACTAATTATTTTCGAAAAACAAAATTAGTGACAATTATTATTAATTATTTATCTAGGTGACTAATTCTAACTTTAAAGCATGATAAAGAATACTTTATTTCATCAGTCAAATTAGCATTTGTAAAATTTGTGATGCAATTCATATAAATACCAACAATTATAACTAAAAACACTTGCAAGTATAATTAAGTTGTTAAGCAAATAACTAAAAGGTGAGGCATGAAGTTTCTTTTTAGCTACTTAGTAAATGAGTCTTATTACTTCAAATCAAATTCAGAAAGTAATGAAAGAAGAGACCAATAAAGAAAGAGGATGAAAGAAATATGGTTGCTCAAGTTTAAACAAAAAAGAGAAAAGGTTCTAAGGTAAAATGCATATAAATCAAATTCTACTTATTAAAATCCCTAAATCACTTTCAAGTCAGAAATGATTCCATATGAAAGTAAATTGATATAATCTGAAACCAAAACACCAGTGAAAAATTTATTCTCCCCTATCATTAATTACATGGAGAGAGAATTTGAAGTATAACTGGAAATAATTAAAGTATATTTTTCTTTACTGCTACTGGCAAATGATGGTTTGGTTTGATTTGGTTTCTTAGTTAAATGGCATATCAACCTTCATGGATTATTCAATGCCAAGCCATACTTTAATAGAATAATGGTAGTGGTATTATTGAACCCCTAGCCGGGAGGGATAAGGTTCAGTTTGTTTTCTTTATTTAATGGCATATCAACCATCATGGGTTATTTAATGCCAAAGCCATCCTCATAGAACAGTAGAGGTACTATTTAACCAATAGCAGGGAAAATAAGGTTTGGTTTGTTTTCTTTGTTTAATAGCATATCAACCTTCATGGGTTATTTAATGCCCAAAACAGTAGTGGTACTGTTAGTCCCATAGCTAGGGGAGGGGGATAAAGAGGTTCATAGCTTTTCTAAGTGTATTAGTCTGAAAGGGAACATAATAGAAGGACTGGAGTTTGAACTTGCTTACTACAATGTCATAGTTCAGTATGTTAGTCACAAGGACACAGGGATTCTCCGAAAGCAAATGAAAGATTTGATAATTCTTAAGGTTTGAAAGAGAAAGTGATTTTTTAGAACCTTTAAAATACCTTTGTTTTACAATAAAACATACATAAAACATTTTCAGATTGAAAATAAAATGTAAAGCTTGGTGATGCTGTATAACAATTGAGATTTTATATGAAATGCACAGACTGATTTCAATGTGGAGCTTTAAAGATTGATTTGTACATATAAATTTGAAAAAAAATATCATCTTCATAAGAGAAAATTATTGAAAAATTAAGTCATAGAATCCAGTTAACCAATAGTTTAGGTAAATATTCCAAACGTGAATTTCACAAAATTAATTGCTTGTTGAGAATGGAATTGACTAGTTTTTGTAAACTTACAGTTGATTCCTTTTATTTAACCTATCAAATGCATTTCTAACCAGTTGTTCTATACAAATACAAACTTGCTCTCAGCACCAAGTTACTGCACACACATATAGACAACTGAAATTTTAATTCCAACTAAAGCCGATTCGTTGTTTAATACGTACATTGTCAAAATACAAGAAAATGCTTCTTTGATTATACAGAGGGAGATTCATCATTAAAGCTATTTTGTCTACTTTGTTAAAATTCCATAAAAATTTTCAATTAATTTAGATTTTTTCTGAAGGGATTAATTAATGCTTCAACTTCAAAACATTTAAAAACTATAATATAAACTACAGTAATGTCTTAATGACTTTTTACATTTATTCAACTCTCTTAAACTATCATCAGAAGCCAAGAAGAAAAGTTCCACCACCAACTACTTTAGATATGACAGTTTTATGGTAAAAAAGGGTTGAATCTACAGATTCCAGAAGGAATATTACATCCATATTGCCAAAAGTCAACAGTGCTCCATTAAGATGGACTTGCTTCCATCACAACCACCACCCCCACCACCACCACAATAACAAGACTTGCAAAAAGAAACCTGGACATCTACTGAACAGAAAGACTAGATAAGCATTTGAAGGAGACACTGACCACTGCAAGATCAGTTTAACTGATGGACTGCAGCAGAGGAGAAACCATGGCACCAAATCAGTCTCTCACAGATGATCAGATGAAAAAAGAAGAACCACACCAACTTTATATACAAACTCATCATCCTTTCCCAGACATTTCCATGCTATTAGATATATATCAAGTGGCTTATTAAATATAGACATATAGAAGTTTGATTCAATCTATACACTTTACCTACTCAAACGGGCACAGTTAAAGATGAAAAAAGGAAGTTTACAGACTTTTTTTTTTATAGGAACAAATGAAAATAATTCTTGTTTTTCCATTTCAATCATAATCCATAAAACCAAATATTCAAATTGGAAATTAGTAGAATTCCTAACAGTCAGAATAACAAAACTACAACCGCAGAAAAGTCCAAAAATACATAACTAGTCAATTACATTCAATTATATTATCACTAAAAAGTACTGGAGAAAAAAATCTGATATAAAAAATTATTTTCTTGATATAGAAGTGACTTCATTTATTTTTCAAAATCTGTTTTTACATAATTTTAGTGAAAAAAAGAAAGAAAAAGAGAAATTTAACATTCCCCTACTCACTTTTAAATAACTAAAAAGGAATATTTCAAATGAATGTGCAAGCAACTATCACCAGATATTTAACAAGTATATATGCTTAAAAAGTGATAGAAAAAAAGACATCACTTGTTTGTATATAATTAATTTGTTTTTAATTCTTTCACTAAGTGTCAGATCATTAGAAATATGTGTTGAAAACTTATATTGTCCATTTTAAATTTATATCTAAACAATAACTCATTGTTGTAAATATTTTGCTTTTAAATACTGAAATTTGGTATTCTTTGTAATATATTATATTCATTTAGCTGGTATTATTTAATTAAAAAATATTAAAGACAATCTCTAGATTTTTTTGTTCAAATCTTGATTATCTTTATCCAATGTTTGCTGTTGGTCTTTTATTACTATTTACCCTTGACTATCACCAATACTCTAACTCCCACCCCAAATCATCAAAGCTTGATAATAATGTAGTTGTTTTTTGGACTCCAACACTGGCATCATAATAGGGGATAACTGTAGTAAAATAAAAGTATTAATGCCATAACTAGTGAGTTAAATGACTAAAGTTTGAGAATCAATTATGTATTTCACTCGTATATAATCATTCTTAAAAGATATTGTTATTGTGATACCTTAAATCAAATAAAAATTTTTCTACTTGTAAAACCAACTAAACTATTAAATAAGATATTCATAATACATATTTTCTAACTTTATAGATAAATCTCGAGTTTTATTTTTTATTTTACATTAGAAATCAGCAGATGAATATATTTTGTCAACATCTAATTAATTTCTTTTTAAATCAGAAATTTTGTATCATGAAATCAGATACAATTTCATCTTGTCCAACAGATTTCATTAAACTAACTTACACTGGTCTACAGCAATAAGGATTTAACACAACATTACTAATATAAGTATACAAAATTTTCATTCCTTTAAAATTGAGTTGTATTAACAATACTAATGATTTCAGGTTGAAATGGAAATCATGTGAATAACTGCATGTTTTGCTATTCTAATAAAAGATACAAAAATATACAGACAAAAATTCCAAAATATTTGTTTTCAAAATCAAATATTTAATAAGTCAAAATAAAAAAGAAATCACAGTTAAATTCGGGCAATATTTCATTTGATGTTTTTAACAAACTTTTTGTAGGCAATATGTTATTTCACTAACCACACAGGCATGTTCTCTGGAAGATGGACCACTTGTTTTCTTTTTACAATTCCTAGAACTTCACATTTTTCATCACTTTTTGTACTGAAAGAAAGAAAATAAATATTTGAAATGTTATCAAAATGGTATGTTTCCAAATAAGGTAAAAATTAATGAGTCAGCTATAACCTGAAATAAAATAATTCTGAAAACATGAATGGATTCATTGTTTATTACAGAAATGATCATTTTCAAAAAATTCATTATAGATAATGATTTTATACAAGTATATTAGAAATAATTTATGATATGAAGACAATTTCTATATTTCACTGAAAATTAAAAATAAAATAAAAATGATTTTAAAGAAAGGTACTTAAGTTATTTTTCAAAGAGAAATTTACAACTGCTTTTTTATGAACGAAATTAGGCAAAATGCTTCTCATTTTAAAGCAGAAATGAATTGTGTAAAAAGAGTTTTTTATTATCAAAATATCTAGAAAAAAATGGTTTTGTAACTTCTTATCATGAATTTTATTCTACTAGATGTATTAAAAATGGTTATACTAACCAAATTTGAAGTTAATAGTAATCTTTATTACCAAATTACAAACCATTAGTCCTACTCCTGTATATCTTGGTAAATAAGATAACTTTTAGGTAAGACATTATCAAAATCTAGGTTTGAATATTGGTAACATAGGATAAGTCCCTCTACCAATGATTAAACCATACTAAACAACTGATATGGTGATATATCAATATGAGGAATTAAACACCTTAAAATAAACATTTTGAATGTATTTTCAATAACAAGGTAATACCATAATGTATTAATGGTAAATTGATTCAGTTGTATGTTATCTGTAAAATATATTATAAGACAAATACCATAACTAGATTATTGTCAGAAGCATTGATAGTTTAACAAAGGTTAATAGAAGATTTGTTTACATACATATATTCTATTGACTTTACAATTCTCACTAATATGAACATTGTTATTAATATTTAATGTTTCAAAAGGGTCTAAGTAGAATGATAACAGATTGATAATTTCAATACAATAACAAATACTTATTAATTTAATTAATTTTTTGAAAATAAATCTTTAAAAAAAATTTTTTTTCACAAAAAAAATCTATAAATGTATTTTAATTTAAAAAAAACAAGAAAAAGTTTTCATGCCAAACAATATTTTTGTTTTATAACAATTTGATTCAAGACATATTTTTATAGGCAAGTTTCAAGTTAAATTTCAACTGATTAAGTGACTAATTTTTATTAAAATATATTTTTAGAGTTCAAATGACATTTCATAAAAACTGAATGAAGTGCAAAGGCAAATATATACTTACACAAATCTTTTTTTAATTTTTTAAAGAAAATCTATTCATAAAAGACGAAGTACCACAAATTTAATTTAAATTCTCAATTGATTTTTGGTAATTTTAAAGATCTTGGTGTGAATTTCCTGTCAAAATGTATAAAGATATGCCTTGAAGATAGCTATTTAAAGGTCACCAATTTCTGTATCTGGCTTTGAAGACAAAGTCTGAATCGGGAGAAGTTTTTTTGGATGATTCAAGAACCACCTTTAGATATATAGTAATATTATGTTAATACAAAAATTCCAGCACCATATTTTACTCAATGATAGAGAAATCTTTGAAGTACCATAATTTTTAAAACTAGAAAAATGGTATCAACATGAATTTATAGAAATAGACATTGGTCAGCATTTAAACACTTATTTTTCTCTTCTTGCTTAATATAGATTAAGATAAATTTCAAACAAAATGTCCACTAACAATTAGAAATGGATTTATTACAAAAATCCAAAATAAAGAAGATTGTGTTTAGATCAGGAGTTTTCAACAACTTAAAGTAAATAAAGTGTTAAAGAAGGGAAAAAGAATTCTATATTTTAAAAAATGCTAAAATTTGAACAAATTGATATGTGAACAATTGGCTGGTTTGCCCTTTTCCTATGGAAGATGACTAGTAGTTTTACTGTATAACAAAACCTTTCTTCAAGTTAAAAATGTGAAATAGCAAACTATCATGTAACTGAAATAAGAAGTACTTCCACATGCAGCATATTCTTTAGACCTATCCCTTTAAGACTAACTGGTTTAGTACCTTACAACACTTCTGTCTGGTTAGTAGTTAAAACAATTTTGTAATACTGAACACTTCAAATTAAAACTCAAATCATTTTTTTCATGATGAAAAATACAATTTGGCTGAAAAGTGTCATAAATAAAATGTCAGAAAAATACTTTGATGAATGAATATTCTATGAATTTATATGAAAGGTGGAGTCAAAAGATTTGTTGGAAAATTTTTCATCAACCTAATATCCAAGATAAGGCAAAATTAATAAGGAAGTCAATAACAAGTTTGCCTTAGCTCTACCTTGTATATGAATATTTTTTAAGTACAGTCTCATAGACAAGATAACTATTGATTTTTTTGTCTTAGGAACATGTGTTTTTTTCCATCTTTCATATCATTAATGATGATTTTAGTCCATTAACATCATATGTTTTATATATATATATATACATGATGGGAAATTAACCAAAATATGTTAACCCTGTTTTGTATATTTTTGTCAGTAGTAAAACAGGTTTTATCTAACACCTTTTCAGTGAAAGTAATAAGAATATCCACAATATTTAAATGAGACCTTTCTGTAACCATATTCCAGAAAAAGAAAAAGGAAATATGCATCAAGTTATAAATTCTATTCTTAGTAATCATGAGTTTAGGACAGAAGTTGACTCCACTGAGATTGACAAACACAAAAGGAAGGATGGATGTACAGACTGAATAAACAAACCTTCTACAAAGACCCAATTGACTTAACCTGCCTCAATGAAATATCAGTGGATTAGTCAATTGTATCTTTGTAGAGAGTTTGTTTATTCAGACTGCTACTCTCATCCCTTGTACTGGAAGTTCAGAAACTTATGATCAGCTAATCTGCAACTATCATTATAAGAATAAATCTGAGAATCATGAGACACTTTTAAAACTGTCAACACATTGTTTATTCAGACTATGACATCCATCCTTTGTGTCTTGAGTTTTAAAATATCTTAAGTAATATATTTTCATGTGATATTTTACACAAAAATAACAAAAGAATTTTTGTATTTCTCATATGATTACCAACCTTTATAATAAATAAAAAAGTATAGGGTTTCTTGGCTTGGTTTCTTTGTTTAATGGCATATTAACCTTCAAGGATAATTTAATGCCAAAGCCATACTTGTAGAAGAGCAACTATGATACTATTTAATCTATACCAGAAGGGATAAAGGGGTTCATACCTTTCCCAAGGGCATTAGTCTGAAAGTGAATGTCATAGCATGACTGGAGTTCAATCTTACTTATTTTAAGGCAGCAATCTAGCACTTTAGCCATTACACCACAGAGGCTTCACCCATAAAAAGTAAAATAAAATATCAGTCTGCACATGTTTTACAAAATATTGAAGTTTGATTTAGGCAAACTGAAAAAAAAAGGTACTGATCATATTTTATGAATAAATTTTTTTAGTATTTACTAGCACTGTAATACTGGATATAATTATACATATTACAAGTAAATAACATCTTGATCTATTTTACGACATGAAACTAAAGAGTGCTATGATATTATAGCAATTATATGTATAGTTTTAACATCTTGTTCAGAAACATTTAATCAAAACTGTCACTTTTACTTTTTAGGGAAATTGTATATAACAATTTAATTTTATAATTTTCCAAAAACAATTACAAAATGAAATTAAAATATTTAACATCTATACAATTCTTCCAGAATGCAACCTAAAAATCAAAAGAATTCATTAATTTTTACTATTGTATTGATGAATGTTTAACAATTTTCAAGAATATCAATATAGATATTGAGAATGGTTATCATCGTACGAAATGGACATGGTAATCCAAGTTCAAATCCTGGACAAAATTGTTTACATTTCACATAGTGATAATGCATCCAACTATTTTCCCTTCAGCTATGGGTAAAAATAATAGGGCAGACTAGGATCTTTAATCTTGGTATAACAACCAGTATAGGAGAAGGACAACTCTGAATTCAAACCTGTTAAATTCCACTTAAAACTTTGACATTGTGTCACATCATGCACATGCAGAAAGGTTTGGTAAATACATATCAATATGTAATTGGGTTTTTTGTTATTTATTTTCATTTATTCAAATTATAGTAATTTTAAATCTTTCCATACAAACACATTTTACTAAATCCTATCTACATGAATAATTTATTGAAATATGGATTTTATCTATTGTTTATCAAATAAAAATCAACCACATGGATAGTAGAGGAAGAGCAATCACATAACATTTTTAAAAACATCTGATTATTACTTATAAAAAAAATCACAGACTTGATACTAAAATTGAGCAACATATAAAACAACAATTTTCTCTTCTTCTAAACAGAAATAAGCAGTAACAACTTCTACCAAATTATCCAATTAAGAATATAAAAATGCCAATTGAAAAATACGTACAAGACTGAATATTTGGCATCATAATTAAAAAAAAAAACAAGAAATAAAAAATTCTTTTTACATATCAAGGTGGTGTTAATAATTATTCCTTAACTAGAAACATTTTGCTTTTACTCAGAGCTAGAGCAGAGAATAAATAAAAAAAAGTAGTTTGAAATAAAACTCAGAGACATATGGTTAAACTTATTAATACACATTCAGCTCTAAGAAACACTTGCTACATTAGTTTAAGAACATGACAAAGAACTGCTATGTAAAAAAGGAGTTTTTTTATTACACATACCCACACATACATACATATAATGTCCAGCCACATACAAGTACAACTTTTTAAATGAGTACATTAATCAAATATCTATTGGGTTTGAAGAATCAAGTTTAATAAATTTAATTTCAATTTTTAGCATAAGCAATTTTAAATTAGAAAATTTTGTACATAACAATTTTTGTTTTTAATTGTTTATAAGCAATAAGCAATATTTGGGAGGGGAAGAATAAAATAAAAATTTTATTATGAGTTAATATCATCAATATACTATTTATCTTAATGCTATAATTATGACTATCAAATCTAACAATATGAAAAACTGCTGCAGTCAAATCATTTATTCTTCATCTGTAGGACAAACCTTTAAAACATTTTTCACATGAAAACGAATATATGCTTGTTTCCTTGATATAACTAAATAAAATATTTTTGTACACAAGTATAATAAATGTACAAACATTAACCCACATTTTATATATATATATATATATATATATATATATATATATATATATATATAACTGTTCATTGGCAATAAAAACATTTTGTAGATCATAAATTTACTTGTTAGAAAGGATACATTAGCATATAAATAAATTCAGCAAGGTCATCCTATCAAGCTATTGTAGAAACCTTTCAAAAACCCTTCATCTTTTAATTAACAGATTGTAAAATCTACCTTTAAGCTTAGACCATGTTACTGACTGATGATCATAACTTACTACCATTATTGCCTTTCCAGCCATCAGCAGGTGTGTGTTGCCTGAAATGCTTGCTGGCTTATCTCTAACTTGACCACTCACCTCTTGATGCTAAAACCCTAATCCTTTCTTGCTGTTGAGTGTATTACTGTCCTTCTTAGCTTTTCAACTTGCTTGACCAGTAGATGCCTTTAGGCCTGACCTAAGACCTTCAATACTGAAATAGTAAGTTATGTGGGTAACTATGAGTCTCCTTAATTTATAAACTTGACTACTCACTGTCTAGATGAGTTTGATAAGACCAAGATTTATATGAAATTATTAATATATATATAAAAAATAAAAAATTTTTTAAAATAGCCAATTAGTTCATTTAATCTGGAAGCTAAAATGATTGACTCTTTTCAATTTTAAATGAGTAAATAATGTGGCTTTTCTAAAATTTTAGTGACCACTTTTAGATTTTGTTAAATTTTTTTAGATTTGTAAAGTAAGTCATTTTTTTTTCAGAATAAATATAATATTCATAAATAATCATCATATTAAAATTTGAAATATTCAGAGATATAAAACAAATTATTTTCATCATTTTACAAGAGTTAACTACTCTGCATAGAATAAATAATGAATGATAACAAAAATATGACATTTTAATAATACGAAGGTATTTCTATATATACAAGATAGTTAAAAATGAAGACAAAATTTTTAAGGTACCTAATTCAATAAATTTTTAAAAAGCAAAATAATATTCAATAATAAAAACATAAATGTATGTAGGATTTTAATGATATAATTTATCTAAGATGTAACAGAAATAATGAACTTACTGAATTTTTACCAATATAAATATAAGTCTTAACAAAAATGAGTATGAAAAACATCTAGTAATAATAGTATCTCAATAAAATAAAAGTAGAAAATCTATTTGACTCATATTATCATGAATCAATGTTGCTGCAAAATATATCAGCTTTCAACAAATCATTTTTCTTCACTATTTAAATGTTTTCTAATTTGCTAAGACAATGTTTTACATTTATATTATCAAATCTACTTTCAAGAAAATATTACAGTATCACACTTGATTAAACTATTAAATAAAAAAAGTTATTTATAAAGCTATAATGACTCTACTTAAATCATTAAACTGTTAACTAAATGTAATATTTGAGAAATATATATGTTAATATGTTTATTTAGAATGGTAATATGTAAGGATATAATCTTTTAAGGCAAATAGCAATTATATCTGAAAGTAAAAAGTGTCATGATTAATTTGACATAATTTTTTAGATGGAAGTAATGAAAATTTGCCACTCAAAAGAATCCTTTGAGTTTCCTGCTGAATTGATTGATGACTAACAAAAACAATTAGTAGAAAAATGGATGTTGGTTTGGTCAATTAAATGTTTAGCAAGAGAATAATTTGAGTTGCAGCAGAATGCTAACACTAGATGTTTAAATTAGGGTAATTTTATAAAAAGGAAGAAAATATGAATCTAGTTGAAGCAAGATTTTTCAATTTCCTCATATTCAGTGAAAATGAGGATAATTTTGCTATCAGTTTTAAAAATGAGTCTGACTCAGAATTATTTATTTAGAATTTGATAAAATTTAATCTGATTTTCATTATTTTCATCTGCTTTTTATCAAATGGTATAAGTAAACAAGAACAGAAGTTTTTATAACATTATTTATTTATCTATATATATGAGAAAGAGATAAAAGTAATAGACTGATTAATATGGAGTCTATCTGAAGAAATCTGAAGTTTTTTCATTTTCTTGAAAGAAGTGAGAACCATTTTTGGATTACAAAAAACAAAAAGTTTACACAATGAAACTTCTTTAATAAATGAATGAAGCCAACATGTGCAAAAAGAATCGTTAGACTACTGAAGAGAAAAGACTCTTTGCTTTGGTTTCAAAATAACATTATGGTAACAATGAGTAAACACTAGTAGCCTGTAGTCTCATACTACATATCTGAACTATATCAACCAAGTGCTTTTTTTACACTATAGATTGGTTTATAATTTAATAGCATGATAATTTTCTATCATATCTTCATATTTTCTTTTATAAGTTTACTATTTATGTTATAAACATTAAGAATATGCGATATATTCTTTTTAATTTACCTAACAAAATTGCAAGTGGAATTCAAAATCTAAGAGAATGTTTGATATAACATTTGATATAAATGGGTCAATAGCACAAGGTGGATAGTTTGAATGAGGGATTTACCTGATTTTATATTCAACATTGGATTAAAAATAAATAACTAACCACAAAAAATCCCCAGATATCTGGTTTTACCATATATTGCAATATCCGGTTGCTGGATTCTCGGTTATTTCTTTTTTAAATCAAGAGTAGAAAGATACTGCATCCAACTACACACTGGCATTCAGCTCCAGCAAAAACTTGATAACAAGCAAAAAATTCAATTTTGAGGAAAACATTATTTCAATCAACCATTTAAGTAACGCTCTTTAACCCTTCAAAAACTGCTTTTGATTTATGCAGACATGATCTATATTCAGAAGATTTTTTTTTGAATGAACATGAAAGATATGTTTATAGAAACTCATCTCCAATGTTTATTTCCTCCATCCAATAACGATATTTAAAGTATTTTTTAGATATCTTTTTCATGTACGCTGCATTTCTTGAAATATTATCAAATTATTTTTTACTTTTATGCGTGTTTCATACACATTAAACCCCTTTCTCTGAAAATAATGAACATATACTTTTCAAGTATTTTTTTAATATAACAAGTCAACAATTACTCCAGCTACTAGTATCCTAGTACCATGGTCTTATTAGAAAATAAAGTTTATTTTGCGTTCTAAAATATGTAAAGAAAAAACTGTTCATTTACTATTTAAAAATACCACCCAGAATAAGATGTCAGCTGGTATAACAGTAGCCAAATATTTTCCAAAAGTTTTTTACTTTACGTTGTTGTTCTATTGAATAAAATATCAATGACTATTTCTTATCTTTATGTGATGCAATGTCAAAATATATTGATATCAATAAAAATCACATATACTAGGGATAGTTAAATTAAAAAATCAAGCTACAAAACTAGTTGAAAAACTATTTGGTTTTTAAATGTAAAATTCTTAGTTCTAAACAGTTTATATAAATTTAGAAAATATTTGGTACAAAACTACATAAAATACATGAGATAGTATTCATCAATGTAGCTAGAGATTAAAAAAGCTTCAACAAATGATTGAAGAAAGATTATTTAGCAGAAATACAAAAAGAATGAACGATAGAAAATGAAAATGTTGAATATCTTTTTCATTGCTTATATCCAGATATTTTGGTTGTTTTTCTTTCTAATAATATCCAACAATTTGATAATTGAAGCAATCAAATGTTGCTAGCATCGTCTAGGGCAAAAGAATGGAGAGTGTTAACATTAACAGGACATCTGTAAACAAACTGACCCGATTTTTCATTCCATTTATCATAAAAATAAATTTATCAACTAGCTTTCATTACAATCCTTAAATATTAGAACTCTTAGCACCTAGATGAAATAAACATAAAAAATATATTGCTGAAAACATATCTTTGATGTTTATTTAAAAGAAACAATCACTTAGCATAGATCAGATCTGCAAAAGTCAAATAAAAACATGGGTTTTTAAGAAATAAAGAGAGTTAATTAGATTCAACAATGTTTGATTGAAGTCATGTTTCCCCCAATTTAAGTTTATCTTATATAGCACAGAAATTTTATTTTGAAAGCTCTTGATGGTTGAAACAAAAAGATCTTTCAGGCCACATGTGATCTTCGGGCTGTATGTTGTAAAGGTATATAAAGACAATTTATTCTAGATTCTAATGTAAGATATAGTTAGTATTATAAAGAATATTATCCAGCCATGTATGCATCGTGTTGATTTCATATTTAGCACATAATTAGTAGGAATAAAGACCGAGGTTCAATCCTTGGTCGAGTCATACCAAAGACTCAAAAATGGTACTTGATGCGGCTTTGCTAAACACTCAGCATTATACGGTAAGGATCAAGGGTAAAATGGAGCAATCCAAGGACTGGAGTAGCGCCCTTGGTGTAGTAGCTATTGAAAAGGGAGCCTTCGGGTCATCCTCGACTAAGGTCGCCAACTTTACTTAACTATACATATAATGCAAGAACACTTCTAAATAAACATAGATCACAAGACATTTTATTCTTTAATTTAAAATAAATAATAATAATAATAATAAATTTTCAAAAAATCATCTAATTTCAATTACTATTGGCAAAATTTTAGTTTTTACTTAGTATTCCGTTTTTGTCCTTAGATGGAAATCTTACTTCAAACTAACTTTGATAAGACCTGATTCATAATCACAATTCTTACATAGTCGACCAGAAGGCTCTCTTTTCAATAGCTAATAAACTGAGATGTTGGGGAAGGCGCTACACCTTACACTGGATTTGCTCCACTTACCCTTGATCCGTAATTTATAATGCTGAGTGTTAAGTAAAGAGGCATCAAGTAATATTTTTTGAGTTTTTGGTATGACTCCACTTTGGATTGAACCCCAGTCTCTCAGGCCATTGGCGAACACTCTACCCACTAGGCCAAGTGAAAGATTAAAAGTATCAAAAGTAGTCAGTAAGTTTTCATGGGGGAAACTTTTAAGTAAATTATATTCTATCTAGGTAAGCCAGTTGAGGTTGATATGCATTCAAATCAATGTATTACATAATGCAAGAGAGCAAACACATTTTTAAAAAAGCCAAATCAAACACTGAAAATCATTTACACCAGCTTGATATATCCCTTCTACAAAATGAAAGATCCTACAAAGTAATATTTCAGTGCTTGGTTTCCTATTTAATGAATAGGATGTTCCGTTTTCCTATTTGTATATATAAATTGTGATAGACCATGAAAAGTGGATACTTAACAAAAATGTGCAAAATAAACCACCATTAACTGCAACAAATGCTAGTCTTTTTACAAAGAGGATGATGCTATGTATATAGTATAATTGGAAAGTAGTCACCCATTATGAGCTTCATAGAAGCAAACAATAGTTTTAAACAAGTACTGTTCCAAATTAAATTAATTAAAATTAACAATTGATTTTAAAAAAGAACCATCCATAAATTAGTTACAAGAAAGGATGTAATATTTCATCAAGATCAGGTTTTTTTAGGTGATAAAGCATTTACTCATCTGCCATATCCCTCAGATATTGTACCTTACGATTACCATTCATTCTGGTCTTTAAATCATTTTAGTAATGACAAACATTTCAATTTCTTGGAAGGCTGCAAAAGATACTTTAAACAGTTCTTTGCTCACACAGATAAGTTCTTAGAGAAAAGAAAAATAAAGTTATCAGTAAGACAACAGAATAGTAAATATATATACTGTTTAATATTAATGCTGAAAAGAAAGTCTCTTAGTTTTACTTATATTGAATTGATGATTTCTTTAACATCATACTCACACATTATATATATATATATATATATATATATATATATATATATATATATATATATACTGTACTCATATACAAATAACTGAATATAAATATAAAAACATGTACATACATATTTGTATAACACGTCTCAGGCTTATAGGTATATCTATAAGTATAAATAAAACTGAGCAATGTATGTACACATACGTATATGTATAGGTAAATATGTGTACATTTAAATAAGCAGAATATAAATACCTAAGAACACATGAATATCATGTGTAAACAATGCAAGTGATAAAGTAATAATCATATAGTGTCAATTAACACTACAAATACTTAACCCTTAAAACTCAGAGCTTTCCACACCCATGGATCTCTTACTCTGGGTTCTTGGCTAAAAAAATGAGAAAATGCTATAATTTTATTTAACGGCCTGATAAGATGTATTGTTACTAGGCAAGAGCAATGTAGAAATAGGGATTAATCAGCTAGATTTCAGGTCACTTGGTAATATGTACTTCAAAACAGAAATATAAATACTAGTTGCTCAAGTTCTAATTCACTTCAATGTTTTTATGAAAAAATTATTGAAAATTAACTAATGGATACCTCAATAGAGTTAGATAACAAAGACACATTCATATTAAAGCTACATCAATTTGTTTATCAATCAACTTATGACCATTTGCTCATAATATCACTTTTCAAAATAAAATAGAATCCATTACAAATTAACATCTTGTGAAACAATTCCATTTTAATCTAATCATATAATACTAAATCTTGCAATTGTTCGATGAGGTTTCTGTTTGACTAGCTAGACTGTAGAAAAAGTACATTTTATCTTATGTGCAAATATAATGAAATGATAATTGTATGCCAAATTTCAACAAGTGAAATAAAAATCATGGTATAAAAATATACTCATATACAAATTATGGGAAACAAATAAGAAAATAAGCTGCCAACAGAGAACAAAATGTTAGTTACAGTATCGGCTTATTTCAAATAAATTTTTAAGTGAAATGCATTACTGAAATTTTAGAGAATAAAAAAAATGACATTTCAGAATGTTGCAAATTCTGTATTTTGTTCCATTCTAAATTACATAACCCAGGGAACTATTTCAAAGAATAAGATAATCCGATTACCCTGAACAGCAAACGTCACCACTGACTCTCACTAAAAAAAAAAAAAAAAAAAAAAAATCAACATAATATACTTTACAATTAAACATTCAGTCAAATGTTATGGATGATATAACTTTCACTATTATTTCTTTATTCTAGCATGGTTATTTATAAACCTTTAGTTCCTTAAAAAAGCTGTGTCGTAAAATGATGTTTGTATACACGTGGTTATTCTGTAATGTTTACATTTGTAATGTATTGGTTGCTATTATATATTCTTAATCAAAATGTATATTCATGCCTCATCATTATACGCACAAACACTTTAAAACAAATTTTAGCTTATATATCTAATTTAAAATATTTACAAACAAGTAAAAAGTATATAAAGTCATGAATATACAGTTACATGAGTAATATATTTCTATATATTTAAATGTAAACATGTATACGTAAACATTTTATACCTAAAGTATATTTACAGACGATAATATTTTATACTATTCAAAAGGTTATGAAAAAAATTAATGATAAAAAAGAAAAAAAGTTGATATAATAGTTAATGAAATAATAATTTTAGTTCGACGTCTGAATTCTCGGTTGTTGCGCGCAAATTTTACAGGAGGATAATAGCGGCGATTAATTTCTTTCCTTTTTATCAAAAGAACGTTTCCTCTTTTTTTTAATTTCCTTTCTAGTTTTGCCTTTGCGTTTCACAAGAAAAGAAATGAAAAAAGGAAATGAAAGCGGAGAAGGTGGAGGGGGGGCGATAATGAATGAGGAAATAAATAGAATGAAATAAAAGAAATGAAAAAAGGAAGGATGGAAGGAAGAGGTGAGGGTGAAAAGATGGAGAAAAAAGAATGGGGGTAAGCAAGAAGAACCGTGATATGAAAGAAATAAAATAAAAGTTAGAGAGGGAATAAAATTATTGAATGAAAAAATCTAAAAGAAAAAGATACAGAAACGATAAAGAGAGATTAGAAAATATTAAAAAAAAGAAAGAATTTTTGTTAAAATAAAGGATAGAAATAGAGGAAATGATAACATGGAGGGGGAAAAGAATCATTACAAGAAAAGTGAAGTATAAAAATTAAGGAAGAGAAAAAGAAGAAAAGTATTAAAGAAGAAAGTAACAAATTTATTTATTTATTTATTTTTTTACTTTCTTCTGAAGGGAAGGAAAAACACAAAAACAAAAATAGAATCAGGAAGATGGGAAGACGAAAAATGAATTTGGAAAAAGGTGAATGAAAAGAACAAATAGAAAAAAAAGACGAAAGAGCAGAAAAAAAGAGAAAGCAAGAGAGAATAAGTTGAAAGATGAAAAATAAAAGAGAAGATAGCAAGAAAAAGATGACATGCAGTGAGAAAAAAAAAGACGTAAAGAATAAGAGAAACTGAAACAAGTGACGAAGAAAGAATGAAAAGAGAAAGATAAAAGAGAGAAGGAACTTTTGTCTTCTAAAAGGAGTAGCAGAATCCACCAATTTTGAAAAGGAGTAATTGACTATTACTCCCCAGGATTTGGTAATCGCCCGGTACACTAATTGCCAATTATTGTCCCTTCCTTCCCTTCCCTCCACACTCTCGTAGCTACACTCAACTTTCTATTTCCTCGCTTACTACATAACCTTCACCCACCTCTTTCTCGCACACCACACCTACCCACCCACACAAATTGATAACAATTCTGAGAAAGCCATTCTACAGCTGATTATCGCTGGTTTATTACCAATAGATGTGGTATAATTAACTCAAGTAGAGACAGAAAGAGACAGAGACAGACAGACAGAGTGTCTACTCCCAACCACCACCCATAACATAGGGATAAGAGAGAATGATGTAGGGGTGTGCCGACAAAGAAGAACAAGAACAAGGTTAACCCTGCTACCACACAAAAAGAACTTAGTGGTGATTTTTGCCCCAGTCTTTCGATGTTCAATACAAGTATGGAAGCAGGGGTGGTTGGAGAGATAGTAGGGTGGAAGAAGATTTTCGATGGAGGTGGAGGAGGAATAAAATGTTGGAGAAGATGACTGGTACTAACCCTTTACTCCCACCTCCACTGCCACCATAATGGCGAAAGAGTTTCATATTATTCACCAAGTCAAAACAGCCCTCTCCACCTACAACAACCTAGTCTAACCTCACCCATCTTCTTGTAAAGGGTGGATGGAGTGGATAGAGATAGAATGACTGTTGTGGGGTGGTAACGATGAAGATTGAAAGTTAAATGGGTTGGGTTGGCGGAGTAAGGAAAATAGTGATGATTTTGAAGATTTGTGTATTTACAGATGATGAAGTAGACGATAATGGGGGTGGTCTAGAGGGTGGTGGTGAATGGATGAAAGTTTGAAGACTGGATGAAGTGATCTCTGGGGGAAAACGGTCCGAACTCTCTCTCTCTCTCTCTCTCTCTCTCTCTCTCTCTCTCTCTCTCTCTCATCTGAGAATGCACGCAATGTCTACAAGGGGTTTTAAGTTAAGTCATTTTCTGTCTCTCACTCTTTCTCTCGGCGAATCTCAGTTCACCTCACTCTCATCTAACATCTCAAAGGAATTAAAACATCAAAATCATAATTTGTTTCATGTATACATATGTGTATGCATATAATGAAAACTATGCATACATATGAATATATGAGTAAATACACAACACATAAAAACATTGAAGTGAATGAGAAACATGCATACAAACTTGAATTTTTTTTAAAGTTTAGGTAAAGTTATTTGTTTATAAATGTCTAAGTTGGGAGTAAAAGATAAACAAGAATCTTTATATGTGGATCAATAAACTCATAGTTTGACACAGTTATTAGCTAAATTAATTTTTAGTTAAGTTTTCATTAATGAAAAAGCATTGAAAAAGAATCAGATTATGTTGAAAAATAAATACTTGTTTTATAAATTGAATAGTTTCATTATTAAGCAATAAGCTTATTCATAGGTCTAAGTCAGATAAACAGACACTTTGTTTTGTTTTATTTTTCCATTGTATCACTTTTAACAGGATAGTTCATATTTTTATTTAAGATCATATTGTAAACCCAAAGAACTTTCTTTTAATCTTTCAAGGAAAATTTTCTATAAAAAAACAAATACTGATTTAAAAGAAAAAAAAATGAATTTATATAAAAAGACATTCTAAAAAATGAATCTTGCAAAATGTGTTAATAAACCCATAAAACCAGTCATCTGGAATTTAGAGTGTTGCTTAAGCAGTTTTATTTTCTTTCTTTCATTTTTTTTCTTTTCTTATTTATAGTTGTTGTTTTTTTCATTTCAGTGTGTATGGGAAAATGAATTTAAAAGTATGAAACAACTTTTTCATCATAAAATAGGTACTATGTCAATTGTTATAAATGAAAGAATAAAAAAATATATACTGACATATAAGAAAATAAGTCAGGGTAACTTAAATATTCTTTATTTCAGTGCCTAATAATCTACTATCTCTTTAATACCTATATAATGTATCTTATAAGAGATGTTACAAATACAAGAATGGAATAAATTTTCAATCATAACATGGCATGGTCACAACAGGATCTATGTGCATCTCTATGAGCAGATACTAAAACTATGACGTCTAATGTAAAAGAATTAAAACAGAAATTAGTTTAAAATAAAAAATAATGATTACTTTTAAAGAAATGAAGTTATTTAAACTTTTGTTAGTGCAATATTTTTACTGTTCTAAGTAGTAAAAATGTACAAAAAAAATTTGATTAACTTTTTACTTTAATAAAAATGTAGCACATAAGCAAATAAAAATTATTGCTCTTTAAATAAGGTTATCTGAAAACTGACCCCACCCCAAAAAAAAAAAAATTTGGCATTAATATGATGTACACACATGCTGAACAACAGAGAAGATAAAACTGAAGATATTTATTATAAGTTTTTAGATATTTACTGATTTTTACAAGGTAGAAAGTGTTAGATATGATACAACAGTAACAACTTCTATGAGTAGGTGTTATTCTGTATGTTTAAAAACAGTAAATTTGTTATTTTCGATTGTTTTCACATATATATCCCATTTCTATAATATACGAATTTACAATGAAAATTGATACTATGGGCATACTTTTGGGTTCTTTAATATCAACCTTTGTGGGTTATTTAATGCCTAAGCCATCCTTGTAGAATAATAGAGATACTATTTAACCCACAGCTGAGGGGGATAAGGTTTGGGGTAGTTTCTTTGTTTAATGGCATATCAACCTTCATAGGTTATTTAATGCCACAGCCACCCTCATACAAAAACAGTACTGGGACTATTTAACCCATAGCCAGGGGTATAAGGGTGTTCATATTTTTCCCAAAGGTATTAGTTGGAGTGAACATAATAATGCATCTGGAGTTCGAAATTACTTACTATGATGTCTCAGACCAGCACCTTAGCCATTACACAACAGGGACTCCCCCCACCCACCATGTATAGTTTTGCATAGACCTGATATTATTAACATTGTAAATCTTCATATAGATTAAAATATCAAAAATCATATACATGATTGAAGGCATTACAGAAAATAATGTGACACAAGTAAATCAAACTACTCAAAAATCTAAAAAAAAAAAATCACCCTAAACACAAAAGACTACACCCAAATACATTGATGCAGTAACTAGCATTGGATTTAGTCCCTCTTTAAAAACTTGACTATAAAAAGTCTTATTGCATTAGCCAAAAGTGAACAAACCAATTGAATCAAAAAGACCCACCTTTAACAAACATTTACAAACAAACTAGACATCCATCAAACTGGTTACAGCTGTCATTGCTTACAAACAAGCATGTGACATCACAAAGTTAAGTGTTTAGATATCCAGATGTTCATCATTTAATCATAACTAGAAGTTATTCAGTGTTAATTTTTGGAGTTGGACATTTAAACAGTTTCTGTAACAGATTTCTAGCTGTCACCTACAATTGCAAGCAAAGCACAGAAAATCTTTAGGACAATAAATTTTAATTAACACCTACAATAAGAATGATGTCAAGTCAAAAACTATACTTTTGGCTTTCAAATATAACTTTACAATCCTTATGAAAATGAAAATATTAACAAATTATGCATATTGGAGATACTTAAAATAGGTAAAACCGAGATATTTCAGAATATATATATATATATATGTAGAAAAACTGATAACAACGATCCAAGAGGAAGGAATGATTTATTAACGGGTCAACACTATAGCGTTTCGCTTCTACTGAACCATCATCAGGACCATGAGGGGTGATATTAATAATTTTAAGTTAATGATGGATGACTAGAAATGTGAAATTTTACATTTCTAATCATCCATCGTTAACTTAAAATTATTAATATCACCCCTCATGGTCCTGATGATGGTTCAGTAGAACCGAAACGCTATAGTGTTGACCCGTTAATAAATCATTCCTTCCTCTTGGATCGTTGTTATCAGTTTTTCTACATATTGTCGGATTACAATCCTTTATTTACTCTTCATATATATATATATATATACTGAGATTATTCATTAATCTAAAATGTTACAATATTCTGAGTATAATCACTTGCAATATCAATAAAGGTAGAGAGATATTTTGCTGTTTGAGGCATACTTGAATATATAATTTCGGTTGGGCAGAGAATTAAAATAGAAAAATTATTATCATTATTATTTTTTTTTTATTGACAGGTGGGGTGGATAGATAAATAAATAGATAAAATGTATTTTCTCTCAAAGAAACATCCAGAAGCTAGCTGTATTTTCTGAAAACTTGTTTAACTGTACAGAATACATAAAAAATATATCTTTTCCAAAAATATGTTTCAGAAAAAAAATCAGCAATATGATGTGTAAAATGCTAGTAATCATATAACATCTATATGATGCGTCTAATACTAGCAGCAATTTTTTAAATATTTTATGAATAGGTAACATCAGTTATATATAGATGCAAGGACATATTCTATAATATGCTAGGATACCATATCTATATAAAAATTAACAATGAGAATATGTACATTTGTATATTTTTCATGTCAAATTACTTATTGATAAGCCTGTTTAATGATGATTTTTTTGATAACATTTCTTGACTGACATTATAGAAAACTCATATATAAACTAGCACATAAATACATATACATGATCATATATACCTAAATATTTTTAAGATAATAATTTTTCCACATTAAAAGTCATAAGATTTTGGTAAACTATAGTTTTAATTCAAATAAAGAGTAATCATATATATATATATATATAAAACAGTTGTTCAAAAAGTTCAAAGTTTCACCAAGATTTTAAATTTGCTACACACCTCTCATTTTTGTATAAGTCTCACCAGCATAGGAATTTGAATAATTTTTTATAGTTTTATAATTAGTGTATCGCCAGAACAAAAATGTTGAGCTACGACTTTTCTTTTTGAGTGAGGATGAGAACTTTTTAAATGACCATTCTTATATTGATTCTTATATACATATTACACATACTTGAACATTTTTCTCCTTACCATTAACAACACTATATATAAGATGACCTTATTCCTCAATCAATTCTTATATGATAAAAGTATACAAGAATATTTTTGATTATTAATCAGTAATATCAAATAATAAACAAATTTTAGACCCCCCTTCAAAAAATATTTTTATAACCATTTCAGGATTTCTTCTTAATTTCTGACCATGCAACATGCAATTTCATTTTAGTATTCCACACACTACTGATGAATTTCAAAAAATTCAAAAAGTAAAACTCTTAAAGAAAAACAAACTTATTTCCACATCTTTTATATACAAAGCTTTCATATTTTAATTTGACATTGATTCAACTTAAAAGGAGAGAATTAACAAAGAACTCAAATCACTTTCAAAAGAAGGAAATTTCAAAATCATAATACTGCTTAACTAAAATGATTCTTATTGTGATTTCAAAGAATCTTATAGCTTGCTCATTAATAGAAAATGTTTAAAAAAGAAGTCATACTCCATAGTATAAAAAGTAATTTGAATTTGGCCAAATCATATATACAAAAGGTGAAATTAAAGCAAAGTTATCAAGGGAAGTAGATATTATTCAGTCAACTCTTCATGGCTGGTTTAAAAAAAGACAATATAAGAACCTATGTTAGTATTGAGTGTGGAGAAATAAGAAAAAGACTGTTCCTGAAAAATATCTTTAGAAATCAGTCTTTACTTAGTTGAAGCAAAAGCAGTTTGGTAGCACTATCTGAACCTATCATCAGAAGCCAAGAAGAAAAGTTCCACCACCAACTACTTTAGATATGACAGTTTTATGGTAAATAAGGGTTGAATCTACAGATTCCAGAAGGAATATTACATCCATATTGCCAAAAGTCAACAGTGCTCCATTAAGATGGACTTGCTTCCATCACAACCATCACCACCACCACCACCACAATAACAAGACTTGCAAAAAGAAACCTGGACATCTACTGAACAGAAAGACTAGATAAGCATTTGAAGGAGACACTGACCACTGCAAGATCAGTTTAACTGATGGACTGCAGCAGAGGAGAAACCATGGCACCAAATCAGTCTCTCACAGATGATCAGATGAAAAAAGAAGAACCACACCAACTTTATATACAAACTCATCATCCTTTCCCAGACATTTCCATGCTATTAGATATATATCAAGTGGCTTATTAAATATAGACATATAGAAGTTTGATTCAATCTATACACTTTACCTACTCAAACGGGCACAGTTAAAGATGAAAAAAGGAAGTTTACAGACTTTTTTTTTTATAGGAACAAATGAAAATAATTCTTGTTTTTCCATTTCAATCATAATCCATAAAACCAAATATTCAAATTGGAAATTAGTAGAATTCCTAACAGTCAGAATAACAAAACTACAACCGCAGAAAAGTCCAAAAATACATAACTAGTCAATTACATTCAATTATATTATCACTAAAAAGTACTGGAGAAAAAAATCTGATATAAAAAATTATTTTCTTTCATGATATAGAAGTGACTTCACTTGTTGATTTGGTAAAAAAATACCCAAACAAACAGCAATAAATTAAGCATTCCTCTGCTCAATCGTAAATGAATAAAAAGCAAGCTATGTTTTCATTGTATGTATAAATCTGTAACCAAAAAATAATTAACAAGCTTGTATAATTAAAAAAAAGTGCTAGGAAAAAAAGGCATCAGTTGTCCTAATGTATTTTTCATTTATGTTTTTAGTTTTTTTACAAGGTGTCAGATTATTAGGAATGAGTGTTGATGGTAGTTGATTGTGTTTTATGGCATATCAACACTTGTAGGTTATTTAATGATAAATTCAGTTTATATAAATATATATATATATATATATAATTTGTAAGCAAACAGTTTGTAGGTAACACAAGCCAGAATTCATTTATTTCCACACAGTTAAATTGTTATCTAAGACTAATAGTTTTATTTGTCATGATTAAATGGTTTCTAGTATAATAAATGACTAAAAAGTTTTATTTGGCCCATAGTAGGGACCCTAACAGGTACTACCACTCGAGTCAGAGTGGACTTGGGAGTAATGGTAATGAAGAGGTACTCCACATTTGCCAAAGCTCCAGGATTGAAGCCTCATCATCAGATGGTTTAGTGTCAAATCTAGAACACTTGTGGGGAGGGGTTTTAACCCTCTACAGAGAAATGTGTGTTGAAAACTTCTCTTGTAAACAGTGAAATTACAACACTGAGTCATACATATAAACAAGTAAAGACTTTGTTTTTAAATACTGAAATTTCATAGAAAAATTTTTTTTAACATACTAAAGTTATTTTGCTGGTATTATTTGATTAAAAGATATAAAAGAAAAATTTCTGTTAATTTTTATATGATAGATTATGTTCATCATCAGCTTTTCATTTATAAATGACCACCCTTGAATATTGTCTCCAACTAACCTTGTGAGCCAGAGTTATCTCAACTTGGTTATAACACAATTGGATTTTTTAGACCCCAATACTCATGTTATAATGTGGAATGGAGAGATAAATTTATGTAAACAATAACTTATGAATGTTTCTAGAGCAGAAGAGTATTCACTTAAACATTAAACTATACAGTATTCATTGTGCTATGTGATACACATAGATATTACAGCCACACAAAATTATACAATAAACTTAAACTTTAATACTCTTAACCTAAATTCAAATTGGTCACTTGAGGATCATATCATAAAACTGAGTAGTAAGAAACAAGTTTGGCATTATATATATATATATACATATATAAACACACACAGGTACATCAATAAGTCTACAGTTATTAGCTGAATTTTCATCTGTTATTGATATTCAATACAGAATTAAGTATACCAACACAAACTGAGATTTTTTCAAAAAAATAAATACTTGTTGCTTTTTTTATCATTAAGTTGCAGACAGATTTATTGATGTACCTACCCACTACCACTATATATATATATATATATATATATATATATATATAGCATTTGAATTAAAATACCCATTTATGCTAATAGCATAAATATTAAATTATTGACATTATTATCCATAATAATCTTCAATTACATGCACTGCTCTAATTACAACTATTAAATCATCCAATTGTCATATTTCTTCATAGTATATAATTCAGTATACGATGAATCATTATTAATGATTAATAACAAATATGTTTGGGTAAAACAAACCATATCAATCTTATTTACACAATACATTCAGAGAAGAATAATCAACCCTGATATTCACACGATGAAATGAAAGTAGTATTGATACTCGTTTTAAATGATTTTAATGAAACTTATGTAAGATACTAAAAAATTGACTAAGTTGTACACACACACTAATATATATATATATATATATATATATATATATATATATATACACACACACACACACACACACACACAAGGATGGATCATGAGTATGCAGTTTTACGGTTATTAGTTAACCTTTGATCTCAATTTTCAGTGTAATATTCGATCTATTTGATTAATGGTATTGAATTAAGTGTGGTGGAAAGAAAAAAATTATGTTGAAAAATGAACATTATTTGTATAAAATGTTTTTTCATCATAAGGATATGGATTTATTAGTGCATATATATCCAGTAATAAACAATTTATAAAATAATTAATGCATTAAACTAGTATTAATGACCCTGGGAAAGGATTGAATTTCCTCAGCTAATATGACAAATATAAGGGCAAACTGGAATTTCTATCTTTAGGTGGCAGCTAGTCTAGGAGAAAGACAACTCTGAATTCAAATTCAAGAATGGAAGCCCTAGAAATGCTCTAGGAAAAAGCATGAATTTGCTCCATCTCCCAGCTATAGGCATATAGCAAAAAAAAAGTTGATGTGGAGCTTACAGCCCCACCCCATAAAATGTACTTGCTACTGTAACTGCAGCAGCATCACTGGCAAGGTATGGTAGCAGCCCTATTCTCCACAAGGAGTCTGCAGGAATAAACAACAAAAGTTATTATTTTAACAATTGATTTTTAAATAATGCTTAAAGACAAATATGGATAACATACGTAGAAACTCTAAGTTATATAAATATTATAAAAAGCATTTTTCAATCTTTTTGTTAGAACTGATTTTAACATTACAGCCTTTCTTAGTATATATTTTACTTTACTGATATAAATAGAACAGAAAAATAATTTGTAATTACAAAAATCCTAAATGCATCTGATCATACAAGTAACTTCATAATTTCTTTTAAGGGAAAGGGGATTTATTTTAAAAAATAATTAATATTAATGGAATATTTTCCATAGATTTAATTTATACATTTAACTGGGATCAAAGTTTATGGTCCTTAAGTAACTATGTAACTCAAGACATTAATAAGTTATTAATTTTAATACTGATAGGATTTCAATAACTATTTTGAGATACGATTATTGCTACAAATGTATATAACGCCAGTAGGATCACTGATGTCATAATCATCATTACAAGTAATAATATTATTGATCGAAATATCAATAAAAAAAATAATATTGTTAATGCTAACAAAAACAGCTAGTAATAATAATAACAGAAATAATGATTTTTACAATATTGATTTGATAACATATCGAATACACTTGACCTAGATATGTGCAAAGAACTCTTTAAGGTTTCTTTATTCAATATAAGGTTAGTATAAGATCTTAAATATAACTTAAAATTCTGATAACTTCTGACAATAAACAACTTCCTTTTATCTTACACTTTTTTCCTTGTGAAATTTTAAACTCTTTAAAACTAAACTGCTGCATTTCATATGCAATAACAATTTTGTAGAACAGCTAACTTGTAATAGTGAATAACAAACCAACTGTAATGCTTTAAACTTGTCTCATTTATTTTCTTTTTTTTTTTACAAATAACATAATAATGATTCAAGAAAATAACAAAAAGTGAGTCAAGAAACTTTAATAAACTCCTGAACATAAAAGTAACATTCATGAAATGAACTATATGTATGTGAAATATATCATTACAATTATCAGTTTTATGCATGTTAGTATTTCAACAATGAACTACTACCATTATAACTATTATTGTTATTAACAATTACTAATACCATTATTACTATTCAGCTATTAATTCTATGGACTCATACACATGATTGTACAAGTGTTGGCTGACTAGCAAGAACATCAACACTGTGTGGACACTGGGTGTAATTTGGAGGACCTGCCAGGAGCAATGGATGATGAGGATGGAAAGAGGGTGAATCAGGGAAATTCATGCTGATAGCATGACTTGAAGATGATGATTAATACTTACCCTTAGTCATTAATTCATAGTTACTCTAATAATTACAATTATTTTCATAATCTGGTAAATTAATTAATTACTATCACTATTATAACAATATAAACAAGAACAATAATTAATTTTATGAATTATAAATATAATCAATATACCTATTTCATTTTCTTCATTTATTATTATGTTTAGAATAAATGATTTTATTTTTTTATTATAGTTTTCTATATAACTACAACTTATTAATACAATAATGCTATCAATTATATAATTACCAGTTACTACTCATAAATTAATACTTGTAGCAAAAATAAAAAAAAAGTAATAATATCATTATTACTTTAATTATTTATATCTTAAATATATTTTCAATAATTAATTCAGTATTTAATATATAATAATTGTCATTTAGTCTTCTTATTTTCCCCAAAGCTACCTAACATTACTAGAATATATTTAAGATTTTCTGTTACCTTTATAACAACTTGTTTATTTTGATAGTTATATTTTTATCACAGCAACAGCAATATTTATAAAAATAATAATAACTATAATATATCATTATTACAGCTACTTTTATTACTAATATTCATTACAGAAAATTTCATCATAGCAATAATATACTTCATTTTAAGATAATTGCATGTCATTTTTATAATAATCACCATATTTTATCATTATAATCAGTTTATTTATTACCAACAATTTCACTACTTTTAGATTATTACTGATAATACACATTATAAAAATCTAAATATAAATGTATTACACTGACTATATATTAGTTGGTAATGTTTTTAAATCAATCATATTGAGATATTTGAGCTAGCTTAGTTTCGTGCAAGTTGAAGAAAAGCTTCAAAAACATTCTCACTATGCCAGGTCCATCATAATACTTGCAAAATCCTTGGTTCTATAAATATCTACCAAAATCAATGACTCATGACAATGCAAAAAATCCTGCTGGTCTTGTTCAAATTACAAATCCTATTTGGACTGCTACTGCTGTATGTGGCCTTCTAGCGACTCTACTTCTACCCTGTTTGGTTTAGTTCAGTTTGGTGTGTGTGTGTGCCTTCTTACTTGGCCATGATACCCAATAAAAAAATGCCTGTTTCCCTTGTTTTATACTTATAACACATTCTATAAAAACATTCAGTTCATATTTTAAGCAGCTTTCCCCAATCCTTCATTTTAAACAGAGATTAAAACTTTGGGCTATTTTTGCATCAAATATCCATTGCTAGTGTTACAATTATAAAACTATATTAATCAAAGAACACAAGCATTTCTCTGATTTTAGGCAGGATATATATATATATATATATATATATATATTGGAGGAGCTGCAAAAAAAGACAAAAAAACAACTAGATCACGAGTATTGTCATCTTATGGCATCAATATTCACATTTAATCTCCAAGGAGAACATATAGTTTAGCCAGTTTTTAGCTATCTGATTAGTTTGAGACTTTTGAATAAATAATAAAAGATTTTTCATGTTCTTTTTCTAAACCCTTTTGATCAATTTTGTAAAAAGAAATTGTGATAATCATCAAATCATTGCCATATATTCATTTTATAATAACTGATGAATATATGGTCCTAAATAGTGGATATTTGAACTTAGAGTAGTTTTCCCTGCTTAGTTAAGTCAGTCTTATACTCAAACATTTAATTTTTTATCCAGGCTGGAGTTATAGGTATCTGATAAAAATGTAATTTCTTTCCAAAACTCATGACATATATATGCTAGTTATATGTTATTACTACCAACTTCAAATTATATATACACCTTATATTTAAAAGTTTTACAATCTCGCTCAAGACTGTCTCTGGTGGTCATTAAACTGGGTATCAAATCACATTTTATTTAGTAAATTTGTTTAAATTATTGCAAAAAAATAAGAGAAAATACTGTAAAAATGAAATTTTAAAATCATCTCAAAAAATTATGAAGATCAGTGTCAGTGTGGAGATGCTGCATGTATCAAGTTACAAAGAAGACATTTTGATGCTCTTGAACTAACAAAAATCTCCCACAATATGCCATTTTTATGAATACACATAAAAAATGGATTATTATAATATAGATAGTATGCAATATGAATTAGTTTTGCAGTCAAAATCTTAAAACAATCTCAAATTTAACTTTGTTAAAATAATAGTTCTATCAAGCCAAAGAATCAGGTTTTCATAATTTCTAACTTATCTTAATGGTTATATAAGGTTTATTTCTCTGTTAACAACATGCATTACTGGTATATTGTGAAATAACTTATTTTTCACAAATCAAATGAAAAATAAATGGAATTACTTGTATTATATATATATATATATATATACATTTATGAATTGTTTGCCATCTGAGGATACAATCTGAACAAACAGATTGTTGAAATAAATTCCTAATCGATAACATCTGTTGAGTTTTACTTAATATATATATATATATATATATATATTTCATGACAAGTAATTTCACATTATTCTCACAGGTAACTAATTTATTTTGCATTTTTATAAATCAGATTAAGTAAAAATCAAACACACACACACACACATATATATATATCAAAGCATTTTCTAAATTGTACATGGCATAACTTTAGCAGTATAATATAAATGCATATAGACACATTGTATAAAAATACCTGATATGAAGTTTGTTTATTGAAATTTATAACAAACTAGTATGTCATTTTTTATTGTACAATTATAAATCATTTTTAATAAAACATTTTGAATACACATACATGAAACCATGAATTGACATTTGATCACTGACACATGGATGATTATTTCATGAATAAGCATATACAGGGTGTGATGGTTAAATTGTCATCAAAATTATGTGAAAATGAAAATAACAGACATCTCACTTTATCAGAAATATTTACCAAAATTACATGAAAAAAAACTTGAAATGCAATAGATTAAATTCAATCAAAGAACTTGCTACTGTCTTCAACTATGACTTGCAGGAGATTCTGAAGTCAGCCTGCTTGTTTAAATTTTAATGGTCTCCTTTTTTAAATTGTTAAAAGCTGTCATTATCTTTGCTTTCAGTTCATCTTTGGTGTTGCAGGGGAGTTTTGCTGGTCTCTTGATCAACTACACCCCACACATAATAATCAAGGGGATAGCAATCTGGGGAGTTAGGGGGGAGTAGATGTTGGGGTGATATGGTCACAGTAATTTTCTGACACCCAACACTAGGTCCTCCTGTTTGTGTAGCATGATGCAGAGTCCTATAGCCAGATGTAGCATCTTCCAGCAGTTACCTTCTCAATCTACAACAGCACTACCTCCCCCAGGCATTTGATATAGGCCTCTATGTTGAGTTTGAGGCCATGTGGAAAGATGAATGGAGGGATAAGATCACCACTGTTAGTAACTACCTCAAACACCATGATATGTACAAGGTGTCTGGTTTTCATCACTATCAGAACATCTTGTAGGGACAGAGCAAGCTAAGAGTTTTCTATGAATTTATCATCTGATCCAGATAGAAATGTTTTGAATCTGAGAAAAACAAAGCATGGAGAGAATGCTTGACAATCTTTCCTCTTGTCCTTCATGGCCTATGATAAGAATTAGCCCTTTTTCATCATGTATGCGAAATATTAAATGTCTTCATGCACTACCAGCCTCATAAGAAACTGAAATACTACCATGTCCCTGTTTATGGACCTGACTGACTTGCTGAGATCTCATCAACAAGTTTAGGAATTCCTTTTTTATCAGAATAATTAGAGTGAGCCTTTCAAACTTTCATATCTTTGTGATAACTATTGAATTCATTTTTCTCTTTTTTAAAAATCTTCTGCACTATCCTTAGATTGACACCCAAACACTGAATTTTTTGTATTCTAACTTCCAACATGAATGCCAAGCAGTACAGCAAACCATTTCTAAATTTCTGGAGGAGTGAATTGTATCATGGTTGAGCTTTCCTCACAGACAGTGACCAATTGGCTCAGGTTTGCTGCATAGTATACAAAACCTGAAACAAAGTGTATGCAGAAAATAATTTAAAATGGCAGCAATTTACCAATTGCAGTCTGTACCTACTATCTACACACACTTTATACATTAATAAAGTTTTTTTCTTAGTGTCATAATTGGAGGCAGCACATTTTATAGTGCTATGGTCTTTACTTTTGAAGATATTTTGATCATAAAGAAATAAAGGCAAAACTATGAATTCTAATGTCGGAGTTAAAAATTATAGATAATTTGATTAAAAACAAAGTATATAACAAACTGATCCATTCCAAACAATTCCTATTATCAAATAAAAGTATGTTGAAACATAGAATACACATTTTGACTCCATGACAATTTTCTTATATGTCAGATTGAAAAAAAGGGAAAGTTTCCTTTAAAAATGATCTGATTTTACAAGTATACATGTTTTCTTTTACAATTAGAAAATAACAGTAAAAACTTTAAATAATAAGCATAAAAATAAACTTTCCATTTTTGTTTTGTTATTTGATATTACATATGAATATAGATATTAAATATTAAGTTTAAAAAGATGTATGAATAATATTGTAATAAAATGAAAACAAAGCTTATTTATTTCACTGCTAATGCAAATGATTACTTTATGATTTCAAGATACTTGGAACTGCCAAATTTCTTGATATCTTTATAAACAAAACAAAAAGAAAAACATATCTCTGCTGATTTAATACTTTTTAATTATAATTAAATTAAGAAATAAATCAATTTAATCTATATCTTATATACTCCCCATCTATAAATTAGGCCTTTGATATTATAACAGGAAAAAATCTAGAATATATCCCATTTAAATTAGTATTGAACTTTGATATCATAAGCATTATTTATAAGCTAGTCTTCTATCAATGTTTCAGATTTAAAGCAGTTGTTAACAAGGATTTCTGAATATCATATATTATGAACAAAGTTAAAAATGTCTAATAGTTTTTCCTTCATGCACAAATAACTCAAAAACCATTTTCCTTTAAATAAGGGAAATACCACTAGGGATTTACTCTAGTAAACTTCCCAATCCATTTCTTAATCCATTATTATTCAGTTCTTTGACATGAATACACTTTAAAATTATGATCTTAAAAGGATACCTAAATTTTTTCTTGCTTTTTTTCCTAAAGGAATATTTGTAGGGCTTCAAGTCAAATTTTGATAATGAAAAAGCTAGTGTCTCATACAGTTTTATTTATATGCATGATTTCCATAAAGTGGAAAGTAAATTTTCTTTTCATTGAAAACTCAGACTGAATTTTGATTTTGGTTTGAAAATTGAAATTTTAGTTTTTATCAGACATTTTGTGATGAATTAATGTTTATTCCTGAAAACATAGATATTTACTAATAGTAATATTATGACATTTTCTTTTATTAATTAGATGAAGTATTATTGATTATTGATGAGTATTTATATTTCATCTTTATTTTAGTTGCTTTTCATCACAACCATTAATTTTGTAAGTAAATAGTGTAGATTAGAAATAAAGAATAAGTTTCTAGCAAGACTCAATCCTGCATCCATTTACCAAACCAAATCAACTGTAAAAAAAACTATCCTACTTATTTAGCTACAAAAACTCTTACAGCCAGCAGATTAAATCTAACCATTTAAATTAATCTATCTTCCTCAAATCACTCAGCACTGTAGTTGTTATTGTATTTATATATGCTAAAAATATTAAAAGTAATATTATGCCCTTTTAATTTTATCTGTCTGTGCTATTTACTGACAGCTACAGATTGATTGTTTGAACTGTTTCAATGAAAAGCAACTAAAATTACGACAAAAGATACTCGTCAAAAATTGATAATCATCTAAATATTTTGTTATAATGTCTTTAATTGGTTTCTCCTTTCTAGCTTTCTTTAATAAATTTTGTCTAATACTAACTCATGATAGTCCTGTTGTCCAGCTTAAAATCTGGTTGGTAGATTATGTCCTATTGTTATGATATTTTTTTTTTTGACATTCATTCAAGAGGTGCCTTTCTATCTTAGTATCTTTGTCAACTTTGGGTGAAATTGTTTTTACTTTTATTTTTTTCTAACTTAATGGATGCTATAATAAACCAGGTGTTTTTCTCTCTTTGAAAAGAAGCTTTGTTCATTGTCTTCCCTTTCTCGAAACACCTGCATCAGATTGCATTATAGGATATTACATAAAGATTTGCAATATAAATTCTGTATGGTGCAACAAGACACAGGAATGAAGACTAGCGGAAGAACTTTACCATTGACTATATTAAGTATCAAGTTGACTCATATTCCTCTGCTAGTGCTAAGGTTAAAATCCAACCCTATTTGGACTAGGGATCAGAAAAATTACAATGATCAAACAAAGAGCAAGACAAGTGGTAGTCAGAAAAGGAATCTATCAAAGTGAATGAAAGAAGAACTACAAAAGTTCTCTTCAATCAAAAAAAAAAAAAAATCACTCTGGTCCCTGGTAGCATCAAATACTGACCAAATACAGATTCAACAAGCATTAAAAAGTTTGTGCCAACACAAATTCAAGAGTCAACACAAGCTAAAAATAAAACACTTCATAAATATAAAGCTATACAAGTCAAAATGTTTAAACAAACTGGCAGGCTAAACTAAATGTCTTCAAGTTAAATAACAATCCAGCCTAAATAGAGTTAAGAAAGAAAACTGTCCCAGATCCTATTTAAGAACAAAGATTTAAGAACAGTAATAAATAAAAGCAGTTAATGAAAGCAGCAGCAAACTACTAAATACTGTAAATTGTGACATACAAGACAATTTTTTAAACCTGAAAAAATCTCTACAAAACTAAGGGTCAACTTACACGACAAGGCTAAAATCTAAACCTTTAACAAAGAGTGGTTAACCTGTAGAACAGCACTGCTAACAATCAATATACACCAATGACCATAACTCCAGCAAATTGACACAAATATTTCCATTTTATGTTTGGAGAGCCTATTTAACAAATTAAGATTGATGTTGATATAAGATTATAAAACTGTAATATAAATTGAGTATTATATTAATGATATATTACATGCTGTCTCCAACAATTGATGCACTGACTGTAAACATTAACCAGAACATCACAGCACCCAAGCAGCCAGCCAAACAACTATGGTATGTGGTTTATATGCACAATTTCATGATAGCACAATAGATTGTTTAAGATTTGTAAGTTTGATATATGGCTGATGTAATTCTGATTTCAGAGAAAGATTACATACAGCATACACTCCTAATGTATTGACAGTTTAATGAGACATAATGGTAATTTCTTGAATATACACATTGGCATCACTATATTTAAATGGTACAATATTTCAAATAAAGGTTACTTGAAGGTCATTTTATTGCCAATTAAAACCTTGATTCTAAGATACTACACTGTCATTTTAAAAGTATTTATTGATACATATGTATAAAGTTAAACTATAATAAACTTATATGCTTTTGCTATAGGTTATAATTTATCTTTATTTAGGCCTACTGGGTAAGTTTTGACCTACCAGTACCCTAATGTATATTTGGGGATTTGCCTATACAGCAGGTATAGGTCTAATACAGAAATTTCAGCTAAAAATCTTGAGGATGACTTTATGCCAGATCAACTTGTATGCCATAATTTACAGTATGTACAGTCATCCAAAATGTCAGAAACTAAAGTTTAGCATTTAAATCAAGCTGGTTCTTAATAGTAATATAAGACTTCAGACAAAATCATGAAATCTGTAAAGGATTTGACCCACTTCTTTACAATGGATCAAAAAAGTGCCCAATTAGCTCAATACAAATGGTGCATGAAGATATTGTTAATCTGTTAACTAAAATTTCAGGATCAAAAACTTATCTCCAATTTGAAAATGATTGAGAATTATACTAGTATCACAATTGATACTGTAAATAGTGATGTTTCAACTAAGACATCATATACTGAGTAAAAAACAAGTAGGATCATAGGATTAACACTGTTACCAGTGATAACTATAGTTAAAAACTTACTATCCTAAAAATAGATATGTCTATAGAGAATATTATGTAATGCTCTACAAATTTAAAAAAAAAAAAGACACAGCAGAACCAACCCAAAATATTCATGGTGTATATGGGATAAATTTTTTAAATGAAAAAGATTGCTAAAGATGGCTTATGATGAGATGATTTCGACTTTAGAGATGAACCATATACAGGTCATTTAGCTAAGTTTAATTATCTGTTTTTGCTTAAACTCAATAAATAGTTGGAAAAAGTCATTCAACAATTCACCATTATCTGCAACAATATAGTTTCTAAGGTTGACAACAAGTTCCCAATGATTCAACAAAAGCCAACTATAAAGCACCTATATTTCTTGAAATTCTCATATATAAAATGGATATTTTACAAGAATACAACAAGACAATTGGATGCAAACAGGCCAAAATACAATACAAAATTGATCTCTACCTAAGGTAAATTTTGGTTATAATAACGATAAACATCAACTGCCAGCAGTTAGAGCACCAAAACATTGCTTTAAAAGAGCAAAAATCCAGTTTAATCATTCACAAAGATACACAATGCATAGCCCTATTCAGTAAAAATCAAATTGGAACAGATTGTAAATCTTGGCAGGGAAAAAATTACACAGCCTCCTTGTTCTCTAAGATCTTGCTCAATCTGATTAATCTCTATTCTGAAAAGTGCAGGGTCATTTTGGGGGACTTAAAACATGAAAAGATGAAATCTACTGATTCTACATTCTTTTACTTCAAGACTTTTACAAGAATAGTATCATGAAGCATGTGAATCAGTGACAATGATTAATCTGGTGTTAAGGAATAAATTCTAACAAGAATTTTTTAAATATTTTTTTCTAGTTCTAAATATGGAGATTACTATCTGATGACAATCATACATCAACAAAACTTTAACGTCTTCATGTAAGAAAGATGAAATAAACTAAATTTTGAAGCTATAGAAAATTAAGTAAAAATAAGAAACACATTTTTTATAATGAATAAGTTTACTGAACAATACATTTACAGTTTTGTTCCATAATTGACAAACATCTTCAGGCACCTTCACACTTTTATTGTACAAAAACTTTTTTATCTTTCAAAACAAAATACTATTCAAATTGCCTTTTGTAGACTTTCAAGGAATTTTTTTTCTTTAAAAGAATTCAATAAAAACTGGAATAAATGGTGAAAATATCTGCTGAATATGAAGTAAAAGTAAAAACTTTCAAGCCTAGCTGTAACAATTTTTGTCTTGTCAACAAAAAACATTTGGTCTAATAGAATATGTTTTTTTCCTAAACTAATGATAGCTAAATACTTTTCAACTGCTACATTCATTGATTTGCTTCTCTAGAAGTTGTTCATAGTAAAAAAAAAACTCTTACCAATTGGTGCACAGTTAGGGTGTTTAGAAGATCTCTTGCATTCCATGTTGTTGAAATATATCTACTTTTCATCACTCATCACAATTTATTTAAAAATGCAACTATTTTGTTATGTTTTAGTAGTAAATTGCACTGATAGTCCAATAGCCTACTTTTCATTTAATCAGTTAATGCCACAATAATTTTCAATGCTTGTTTTGGATTTTTCGAGTATTTTATCTCTTTCTCATGTCACAGAACATTGATTATTCTCAAGTAATATATTGATTTCATCACCATCAACCTCAACTGGTTTACTTAACTAGGAAGCATTGTTTAGTGAAAAATGTCCAACACAAAACTTTACAAACGACTTTTGACATGTCTGATCATTTGTAATACCTTTTTTAGCTATTGAGTTAGATATCTAATTTTCTTTTTAAAAAAATGCAAGATACACATAAAATATTGCTTATAATCTTTCATGTTGCACTTTAGAATCAATAAATAGAATACAACAAATTTGAAAATATATTTTAATACATTCTGTTAAGACAGCTATCATAATACAGTCAAAAGTGATTCTATGAATGAAATTAGATAAATTAACCCTCTTAATGCCATTTAATAGTTAAACAAATAGAACTTTTTAGGTTTATTTACTACTATTAGACTTCATTTGACTTTTTATACAGTTCATCAAAGGAAAGAGATGAAATAACAAACTTATATTCATGGATATCCTGGTCACTCAGAGATAGTACAGATTAAAAACATCCAAATACTATAAAACTACATGAGCTGAATAGTACATGAACATTCTCATTATATGCAGATTTTAAAAACAAAATAATATAGAATGATAACAACCCTTAGATATTTTTCTAGAAGCAACACCTATTGGCATATGATGATTCTTGTAAAACATTCAATATGTTAACAACAGGAATAGATAATAGAAAAATAAACTTTAAAAAATAACATATTTTACTTCATACTGAAAAAAGACAATAGTTTGTACAGTATTTAAAAAGTTAGAGTGTTCGCCAATGGCCCGGGAGACCTGGGTTCAATCCCAGGTCGAGTCATACCAAAGACTTTAAAAATGGTACTTGATACCACCTTGCTTAACACTCAGCATTATAAGGTACGGTTCAAGGGTAAAGTGGAGCAATCCTGGGAATGGAGTAGCGCCCTCCCCTACACCTTGGTGTAGTAGCTATCGAAAAGGGAGCCTTCGGGTCACCCTCGACTATGGTCGCTAACTTTACTTTTTACCAATACATAGCCATATAGCAAAATTAGGCCATTTCCTCACATATATAACCAAGAATTGCATGTACACATCTACGGTAGAAAATATAGAAATAAAACCTGCATCCAAAAAAGATACTTTCAGAATACAAAACAGGTACATCTGAAGACCATAAAACCACCACCACTACAGAAGTATCATACTGAAAAATACAGAAACTAAGAATCAATGCATATAGTGTTATCCAAAAAATGTATTAGTAGACTTAGTGTTGAAATTAATAACTTATGAAGGCAAGTATCTTTTTAAAATTTCAATATAGAAAAAAACCCACTGCAGCAGCAAATAACAGAAAGAGACAATAACCTGTTTATGAAATTCCTTAATGATATGAGGTTTAGTGGGAAGACCATAAACAAAGTTTATATAAAAAGGAAAAGAACATTTTCACTTTTTCTGAATTAAATTTATAGTGATAGTTATGATGAACCAAAATTGAAATGGAACAAATTCAATGCAACACAAAAGAGAGTGGTCAATGAAATTGTTCAGAGTCAGTAAAGCATATAAGATATAGCCTACCAAAACAATAATAAACAAAACAAGATTAAAGAATATTACTAAATTAATGAATGTCTTGTGATATAAAGGAAACAAACCTGGAAGAATAATAGGGGGAAAACTCTAATCTAACAACACAATCTATCTAATAAATGTACCTACATCAACTTCCTATTTATGTATGAACACATGTGTAAGCTTTTAAAGTTACTAAAAATCTAATCAAGGATCATAAAAATTGATCACATTTTGATATTAAAATTTATGGCAATATAGAAATGAGTGAATTATTAAAAACAAAATGTTATATATTCATTATGAAACATTTATATTAACAATAATTTTGAGGTAAAGTATTTGATTTCAGAGAAAAAATTAATAAAGGAATTAAATGCATATCTGTATGTTGGGTTGAATTAACGTTATTTACCTGAAAGAAACAAGTGAAAAATTCAATTATTCAATTTAATTCTTAATTCAGAATAAGATGGTTCAGTTTAATTGAATATCTGTGTAACCAAAATAATATATATTTGTTACACTAACTTTTTATTGTTAATTTAATGTAAAATTAAAATATAAACAGAATAGAAGAAATTACTTAATACCAGAAGATATAAAATAAAACAAAACACATGAAAAAACAGTTTCAACACACTGTAAGGTCAAGCAAGCAATAACTTTCTTGAAAAAGTCAGTTTTTCATAAACTATTAAACAAAAACAAAAAGCTACGAAGGCAATTTCAGTTGACACAATAGTGTCAACTGAAATTGCCTTAATAGCTTTTTGTTTACATAATAATTCTGAATGCCAAAAATTATTTAATATTTACATAATTTCAAATATTTGATTTAGATGTGAAAGGTAAGTAAATTTACTCATTTTAAGAAATGAGTAGAATTTAATATAAGTTTGTAAATATCTAACAAAATAAAATGAGCTCATTAATTTCAACTTGTAAGGAAAACTTTAAATGTATGAGTTTACATCTGGTACATTTTCTTTTTTTCTTCTCATCATAACAGATAAAAGGAGAAATATGAATAATGGTTGAAAGAGAAAGGATTAGAGATAGAATTGTTAAGGGAAGAGGGACAGATAATCCTGAAGAACAAAAGAGTTCAGCATCCTCAACATGGCTTAGAATCAAAAGGATCAAATAGCTTGCTTTGAGCACTACTACCCAACAAAACCTCCAACTTAAAACCCCACCCCATTTCTCTTGTCCACAAATTCTACATACATTTTTGAGACAAGAAAAAAATCATCTCCTTTCTTAAATATCCCTCTAAACCTTGCACCCATGGCCTCAAAATAAGGTTACAGCAGGAGGTTAAGTGGTACAAGTTCAAGAACAAAAGAAATTCCAACCTCTACCCAAAACCCAAGAAAATACCCACTACAATCACCACTGGATCCTACTAATGAGAGAGGCACTTGTAAATACATGGATAGGCAGGCCGGACTGGTAGATCTTCTCCTCCTCTTCCATGGGGTCCCACACAAACAACCTGTCTCTACCTGTACAGCATTTAACTCCATCATTAGCATTACCATCCACTAAAACTGGATTTTCTGAAACAATTGAGGGTATAAGTAGCACTTACCTTCTTGACAAGCCACTCCATATCCTCCAGAGCACGAAACATGATTTGTTTGATTCTTTCAGGATCTGTTTCATCTGAGTGACTACTGAAGCTCTGCAATACCAAGCAAAGATGCATATATATTCATATGTTTATAGTGTATATATATATATATATAAATATATATATATATATATATATATATACAAACATATATACTTTATATATAGATATACACAAACAGATATACTTTATATATAGATATATGCAGATTATGTAATATCCATAATCACAAAAGAGGGTTTATTTCCTATTCATAACAATACGTAACCTTAGATGAGAAAATTGACATTAAAATGCAAAATTACTTATATAGGTTAATGCAACATTCAAAACAGATCCAGCATAAAAGATGCGGCAATATATTTGAACAAACCAGGAGACATATTCGGACAGAAAATAATAAAGGTAGTTATAAAAAAAAATGTTAAGTGTGATATACATCAACAGTACACAAACCCAATAAACATCTTAATTTTTAAAAAATAATCATATATGCATTATACATGAGGTAATATAAAATTGTAAAATATATTGAACATATATTCATCCTATTAATTAAAACATAAATATAATAAAGAAATACCAACTGCTTTTAAAGTTTTAATTGGAATTTGTGAAAAAAAAATGTTCATGACAATAAATTTGATCTCCTGAATTCCTAAAACAATCTTTTTCATAGTGATAAAACTAGTATATTTTAGAGAAAGATGCCCATAACCCTCTACAATTAAGTACACCACAAAATTTGTTATTAAAAATAATATACTTCACTGATGGAAATACTAACATGTACAATAAATACCTTTCTTAAGTTACTGAAAGAAGTGATATCTGAGTAATACCTACTCAAGTCTATCCTTGTTCAAATATTCATGCATCACCAAATTTGCATAGTAAAGCCCTAATCCATAATAAATAACCAACATAGTTCATAACACCTGCTAAGTACATGTTTGCCAATAACTTGACAAATCATTTATTCAAAGTGTATGGCTTTTGAGGTTGGATGAAAGGGTAGTCTGTGACCTCAACTACACAGTTACTTACAATAGGTAAAAAGTAACCAAGAGCAAATTAAGCAATAAAGACTGCACTATAAGACAGCAATATAGAATAGTATAAGTAATTGAAACTGAAAGAATTTAATTTAATTAACTAATGTCTTCTCAAATTAATCCACTTCACAAATGATACACAATAGTAATTCAAATGTAAAGATGTTTTTTTTTTTTGGTAATTAAAGACAATGTTACAAATTTGTTTGATATACAAATAAAATTACTTTATAAATGAATATTATTAGATAATTCTTTCTGAGTAACATATTTACTTTGATGTTTTTACAGCATGAAAAAAGAATATCTAACACATTCAAATACTTTATTAATTTATTGGTTTTAATATGAAAATTTGAAAAATATTTTGCTTATATTCAAATCCTATTTATATTCATATTTATGCATAAAATGATTTTAAAAATAGTCTAATAGTAAAATATAACAGCAATTATATAACATCTAATCAAGTGTTAATACAATGTGTTGTTTTTTACATGTAAATCATAGAGATTTATTCATTAATTTATTCTATGACTTCCAATCATTGCATAATGAAACTCAAAATATAAAGAGGTGTGTGGAAATATTTCCAGGTGTTTTTAGGGGTTAACGCAATTTCAAATAATCAGCTGGTATTCTCTCTCTCTCTCTCTATATATATATATATATATATATATATATATATATATATATATATATATATATACACACACACACACACATATATATATATATATATATATATATATATATATATATATATATATATGGGAGATGGTTTCGACATCCTATTACTACAAATAAACGAAACTCTTTATATCTTGCATAGTTGTTCATTTTATCTATGTCTTTAAGGATTAGAATATTATTTTCACAAATAGCAACAAAGATTTTTATAAAATTTAAAAGGAAAATAAATACTTAGAAACTAAAATTTACACATTGTAAAACCCAGTTTCAAATGTAAAATGCAGACAAAATTCTTTAAATTAATACAAAAAAAAAAGTTCTAAATATATTTCTACAGAGAATGTTAAAAAAAAGACAAACATTCCAGTACTTATCAATATAAAAATATAAAAGTGATTAATTACTATTGTGCATATTTCCACTTGAATTCTCAATTATACAATCATCTCAAAATTTATTTAAAATGTAATTTTGATAGGATGTCTATACATATGTGTATGTGTGTGTGTGTATGTGTGAGTAAAAATATGATATAATTTTTTTTTTACAGTAGGTCTTTGTCCAGAATAGCACACTAATGTAATGTTTTGCTATTTCTGCAGTAATGTAAAAAAAATTGAAATGTAAGGTTTACAATCACCAATCAGATATAAAAAAAAAAAAAGTTTTATTTCTCTTTTTACAGACCACAAAATTATATATATCAACAACCGGCCCAAAGTTGACATCTTGATGGCTGGGAAAGGAAAGACTGGGAAAATATAGCGAGTGGGTGATTTTATCAAGTTAAAGACCTAGTTTTTAAATTTAAATTTTAAAAAATTAAACAGCAGACTGAAAATTACTCTTATCTGGATGGCGAGTTAAAATTTTATTATATAATCATATATATATTTTACTCATTACCGCGGATATTTCATCAGTATCCAATTCTGGAAGAACACCGAAACTTCAGGTAATAAAAAACAATTTTACTCTTTTAAAATGTTTTTAAACTGTTCAATTACATCCAAGGATAAAATTTAAGCATTTTCGTACAACAAATAACAGATTTGTAAACATTGCTGGAAGTTTGGTAGGTAAAATAATACTGATAATACATATTGTTTTCTGGAAAACCTTGAACATTTACATAATGGTAACAAGATAAATCTAATGAAACAAAATAGTCTTCATACCTCTCAAATACCAACTAATTAATTTATCAATAAATCTAGACTAAAAACGTGCACACTTATTTTTCATAGGAAGTAACAACTGTATACATGTTACATAAAAGATGTGTCTAGGTTGAGTATCAATTTATCCTTCTACTTTTTTTTTTATGTAACTGGTTACAGAAAATTCTAAGCAGTTATCTAAGCTCATTCATAGTAAATATTGTTTTCATGATAAAAGAAGGAAGAAAAATATAAATTATTGCTTGAAAGATTGTTTTAAAAAAAAAGTAATTTTGATTATTTTACATTTATTTGTTATTGCAACTGTTGTTCTTGTTCACATGCACTTTTTTTTTAAATTAATAAATGATCTACATAGCTGAACATAAGTTTGATGTATATCATTTATAATAGTAAATAGTTTTTTCATGTGTGGACTAAAAACATGTTTGTTTATTGTTATTTTTTTAAATTTTGAACCTGTAAGCATGCAGTTTACAAAAAAAAAGTACGTAAATGAAAATAAATAATAGTTCACGCTGTTTGTTGTAATATTAATTTAACTAAGGAAAATTAAGTAATAAAAAGCACTTCTAAAAAAAACCCTCATATTTCATCAACAAAAGGTAGTGATTTTTTTGTGTGTTTATCAGATGTATAACTTTTAAGTAAATAAAGAAGTAATTACCGAAAAAAAAAACATAAACCATTAAAAAAAGAAAAGACTCAAATCATTTTAAGGTTTTCATTTGTTTTTGTTTTTTTATCACTGCATTGAGTAGCGATGACTGTCTTCTCCAACATTTTTGCGGCGTAGGGATTTTTCTGACTAATAAAATCACGACATTGATTACAAAAACCAATCAAATATATTGCAGTAAAATTCAATATCTTTTATATAAGATGTGTACACAACATTATTAAATGATAATAATAAAGATCAGACATTTCAATAACACAAATTTATAGCAATAGAAACTCATGTTTTCCCACCGTTATGGACAATTGTTTAATGTTTATGTTATTGTAAGGTACGCAATATTGTGAATGGAATGAATGATCGTTAAAACTTAAGTTTTTAAAGGACAAATCTTAGCCTACCCTACATATATCATATACACACAATTAATCATTCATGTCTGACGCTGAATACAATTAAATGATTTACTTACTTACTTGTCGTATATAATGTTTATAATGCGCTTGGGCATCGGGTGGTAATTTCCGAAGATTGACTAACAAGCGTCGATAAAGCTGGGAGGGTGTCATGGCAGCCATTTCCGATCTTGCGCACTGTATTACTTCCGGCATCTTTGAGTTTAGTTGTTTTCTCACTAATGTTGAACGCAGAACGCCAGACGTACTCTACAAAAGTATGAAAGGAGAACAAAAAATGGATACGTTAAATTTTTTAAAATAAGTTTTATTATTCCAATAATTAATTAAAAAACTTTTAATTCAAATTGATTTCATATAAAATCTCTAATTAAAAATCAACAAAACTAAAAAGCAGCCGTGAATTCGAATCTGACTATAGTATTTTCGATCTGCACCATTCGTTTTAAAATTATATATATATATATATATATATATATATATATATATATATATATATATATATATATATATATATATATATATATATAAAACCTAAATGTAAAAATAACTAATTATAAATTTTTAAAAAATAAAAATTAGGATTGAAAAAATTATATTATTCAAACAAAATTAATTGTAGAAAATGTTTTATTTTATTTCGAATTAATTTTTTTTTTCGACTAAATACATTAAAAGAAATAAAAAAAGTTAGCTTTACACTTTACATTTTAATTTAGTGCGAAATATTCACAAAAATACTACGCAAGCTAAGCATCAAGCTTTAGTGAATGAGGATATGAGCTGAATAGACAGTTATTATTATGCTAGACATTGAGGAGTTAATAAGTTGGTCCACATTCCACAACACGACAAACATACTATTTGTTTCAACTACTTTTTTTTTATTTTAAATTTATTAAAATCATATATTAACAAAAATGTAAATTAAATGTTTCTTTGAATTATTGGCTTTCTCTCTAGCTAATCATTTGTCTGTGCTTATCTATCCATTTCCGGGAGTCTTTTTTTATCCACCTCATTCTGTTCCTATCTATCTACCTTGTTAGCTAGCTAGCTATGTACCCAGCTATCAAGCTATATATATGCGTTAACGTCTGCATATCTATCCACCAATCTCTCTGATAGTATCTATCTATCTCTCTATCTATCTCAGTCTATTCATATCTATCTATCTATCTATCTATCTATCTATCTATCTATCTATCTATTTATCTATCTATCTATCTATCTATCTATCCCAGTCTATTCATATCTATCTATCTATCTATCTATCTATCTATCTATCTATCTATCTATCTATCTCAGTCTATTCACACCTATCTATCTATTTATCTATCTATCTATCTATCTATCTATCCCAGTCTATTCATATCTATCTATCTATCTATCTATCTCTCTATCTATCTCAGTCTATTCATATCTATCTATCTATCTATCTATCTATCTATCTATCTATCTATCTATCTATCAAAAATAGAATTTTACTTTTTTTTATTTACATTTTACCTACTCTTTATTTTGCTATCAAAGATTGAGTTATTTGTTTCATGATTAAAAATAAAATGCTGTCATTAAGCTTTGACCTTCTCAATGAGTAGGGAAGAAAAACAGGAGATCTCAATTTTTTACTCTCTTAATGGAAACAATTTAAGATATTTCTATTTTATCATTAATTAAGTTAACCTCTGCTTTAAAATGTTAATAGAAAACCGTTTCTATGTAATTCCAGTGAGTAAAGTTTATAACCTTTTCATAAAAACCATTGGGTAAGAATCAGTAAAAGTTTTTGTTTTTTTAACTAAATTTTGTGGTTTTAAAAGTGTAATTTTTGTAATTGGTTACAATATACTTCTTTTTACTTTATGCTATTAACTTTTTCAACAGAAAACTAAACTGAGGAGTCTCTATGGCACAGTGGCTAATGTGCTTGCTGCAACAATGTAGTTAGTGAGTTCAAACTCCAGTTGCACTTGGTCCATTGATTTCATATCTGATCTATTGGCCAAGTGAGTAGAGTGTTCACCAATGGCTTGGGAGACCTGGGTTCAATCCCTGCTCAACTCATACCAAAGACTCAAAAAATGGTACTTGATGCCTCCTTGCTCAACACAGAATTATTAGGTAGGGATCAAGGGTAAAGTGGAACAATCCAGGGAAAGGAGTAGCGCCCTCTCCCACACCTCAGGGTAGTAGCTATTGGAAAAGGAGCCTTCGGGTTGCTCTTGACTAAGGTTGCCAGCTTTACTTTTTATGTATATACCAGCCCATTGGTTTAATGGTTAGAGCATTTGCCAAGGGCCCAGGAGACCGGGGTTCAATCCCAAATCAAGTCATACTAAAGACTCAAAAGACTCAAGGGTAAAGTGCAGCCATCCAGTGAAAGAAGTAGTACCCTCCCCTACACCTCAGTATAGTAGCTTATGAAAAGGGAGCCTTTGGGTTGCCCTTGACTATAGTCGCCAACTTTACTTACTAACTTTTAGAAAAGGTATGAACTCTATTACCCCACCAGCTATGGGTTGAAAAGTAACATTATTGTCCTTCTACTAGAATGACTTTGGCATTAAATGACACACAAAGGTTGATATGCCATTAAACAAAGAAACTGAAACCTGAAAACTAAACAGACAAATTTTGTATAATTTGAAGAAAATCTAAGAAAATTTACCAGTAGTTCTCTATTTAGATAGAGTTAAGTAGGCTGGTTAGCACACTTAGTTTCAGTGTTGCACTAATAATGTAAATGTCATAGTTTTATTCTCTATACTGGCCAATTCTACTGGTTATTTGGGTGCTTTGCATGGTGTAATTATTATTGAGCTTGGCTAGCAGACCATTACAATTGAGTTCAATTTTCACTGAGCTAAGCTTAGTTTTTTAAGTGATTAACTTTATGTTGGGTGTTTACAAGTAAGCAGTGAAAAAGGCTGCCAAATATTTGCAAAAGATGAAATAACAAAGGATATTGTATAAAAGAGACTCTCCAAAATTAATCAGAATTTTCTCTTTATATTTAAAAATCTTTTAGGTGTGTATTTATGTCATATTCATTTTTTCTGTATCTATGGAAACTTTTTCATATATATATATATATATCATCATCATTATCATCATATCACGCTGGTAGCACGGATATCCCTGACCCTCTCTCGCCACTCCTCCCTATCGTTCATCGCCCTAGGTAGGTCTTCAGGACAACATCCCGTATCCTCACATAGCTGCTGAATGTATGTTCGTGCTGGTCGTCCTGCTTTTGCACGGCCATGTGTGGGGGTCCATAAGAGTACATCACTTATGTCTGGCTCGTCTAACTTGAATAGTTTTCGTGATAGGTGGTAGGTGGCCGTACAGTTGGTGTCTTGTGGGGTGTTGCCGCCAAGACTTGTTTAAGATTGCACGTAGCATTCTTGTGTAATTGCCGTCTAGCTTCTTCTCCAGCCGTTTTGTTAGCGTCCATGTAGTGCAGCCATATAGCAGTATCGATGTGACCGCTGCTTGGAAGAAACTGCGTTTCATTTTATCGGTTAGGTCTGATTTCCAAATAATCGATAACCTATTGATAGCTGTCCATGCTTTCGCTAACCTCGTTTCGATGTCCTTTTCGGTTGATTTGACGCTGCTATATATATATATATATATATATATATATTATAGTTATTTCATCAAAGCATTTTGTCCTTTATTTTTTTTCCAAAACATCATCAAATATTTACCTGCCCTTAACTAGGTGGACTATTATAAGTTGATCACCAAGTCCCTGGAGGTCTTCCTCCCCAGCAGAACCTGCTTAGTAGAGATGAATTTACCATTTGGCACCAGAGGTAACCCAAAAAGAGACTGCTGAGGAGATCAAGCATTTTTTGTAATAGCTATGCATGAATCTTAATTGATGCACAAACTCCTACATTAAAATGACTTCATATCAAATCCAACCTGATGAAAGGTTGGATAAACCCTTCACTAAATACTTTTGTCCCTAAAATAGATTGAGAGCATTATTCAGTTCCTTTGTATTCTTCAAATTGTCATGTCAATGGTATGTATCTAAGGACTTTCTCTGGAGATCAATGGACAATAAGTCACCATTCCAGAACTTTCCTTTGTATTCAAATCTGTTTTCTATTCTTTTTCAGAATTCTAATTTTTTCAAGCCTTTTTCAAGGTTCTTTGAAACTTCCAAATGCAGCAATATTATTGGGTACAACTAATTCTTTCATATTACATTATATTTTTCAATTCTCTAACAAGGTCAAGATATATTGCTAGCTTTTCACGATCTTTCAGAATTTAATTTAATTGTTTGTAATGCCTCTTTATGCACCTCTGTTTTTTTACTATCTTTTATATCAATCTTATTTTTTTTTTGCTTAGAACATATAGACTACTAATTCAATGTCTATCTACAGATCCAATTCTGTTTAGTAATTCATTCAATAGTTCCCAGAAATGCTGTCTTAAATTCTTTTTTTGTATCATTTTTTTTAAACAATCCAATTTAATATGAATTCTTTTTACACAATAGCAGTCTTTTTTTATTTGATTAGGCAATTTGTTTCAAAAATATATTACTCTATTAGTAAAAAAGTCTAAATGGTTGGTAGACCTAGTTTTTGAAATCTGCCTTGAATTTTTCATTCAAGGAAAACTATTGAAAATGATATGGGTCTATAGCAACACTGATTATCTGACAAGTTTTATCATAGTTCCTGATGACTAAATCTGTATTCCTGTAGCTTGGGTCAGCTAATCCATTCATTTTTCTATTTTCTAAGACTTATCCGCATAAAAAACTACACCCCAAACAATCTTTTATAAAATAATTTTCTTCTAAATCGCAGATAGCTGAATTGTATTATTTCTTGGGTCCCATTTTTAGGTGAAATAGGCTGTTAGTCCTGAATATAACAGTAAACTGTATCTTATAGTGAGGCTCCTGTCCCAGAGCTTTGAGAAATGTTGAATACTCCTTGATTGTCATTACTCCCAGGTTCACTCTGATCTGGAGTGGTAGTACCTGTTAGTGTCCCTTTTTTGGGTGAAATAAACTATTAGTCCTGAGTATAACAGTAAACAGTATCTTATGGTAAGACTCCTGTCCTAGAGCTTTGAGGAATGTGGAATACTCCTTCATTGCCATTACTCCCAGGTTCACTCTGATTTGGAGTGCAGTACTTTTTAGATTTCATGGAAAATTATTCATATTTGATTGGACAGTGTGCAAAAGAAAACTCTAAAGAAACAACACAAAAGAAAGTAAATATGAACATACAATGAATATGATTCCCCGACCTCAAGGCATAAAATAACCTCAGACGATTTGATATGCCATTAACATCAGTAAGTTAAATCATGAATAGATAATAAAATATATTTTTATCTCTATTATAACATCAAAATGGCCATTATTAGGTATTATTTATCACCACACTCTACAGCATTGAAAATCAGTAACAAAAAATAAAATTACATATATATGCATATTTATATTTTTGGTTACAGTAGAGTTTGATAATAAATAATGCCTACTATTATTCAATGGTTGATATGGGGAAATTTGTGAAGGAGGGATGAACAGGTTACATGTTAGGATTCACTTCTTGGAAACAAGCCTGTGGAAAACATAGGTGCATTTACTTGTTGACAATAAACAATCATATGATATTTTGAGATTAATTTCTTTTTTTTTTTTTTTTTTTGGTTAACCAATCAGCAAAGACTTACATACATCAGTTATGTATAAACACTGAATGCAGTCTAGAGGACCTTTCAGGAGTGATAGATGGTAGGAATATATGGTAAGAGAGAGTCAAGGGACACTGTGCTATCAGTACAACTTCATGGTGATGATGATAAATATTTTTTTTAGTTCCAGACAGACAAAAGAAATTTATCATGAAGGGTTTTCGGACTATTGTTTTCATCTTTATTGTTATTTCCACAATGTTTTGGCTGATGTGGAAATAACAATAAAGATGAAGACAATAGTCTGAAAACCATTAATGAAGAATATCATCAAGCTTCATCTCAGAAATTTAGACAACTAGACAAAAGAAACTTGTGAACTTGGAGCTTAAGTGAAACCACCCCACTGCTTTGGGATGAGCTAAGATTTATGAATGGGAAAAGTATTAATACCCTTGGGAAAGGTATGAATCCAATTATTCTTCCTCCAGCTAATAATAGTAGGGTAGACTAGGTTTTTCAGCCTTGGTGAGGCAACTAGTCCAGGAGAAGGAAAATTCTGAATTCAAACCTGTTAAACTCTGCTTCCCTCTTGCTATGGGTAAATAGTAGAGCAGACTGTGTTCTTCAGCCTTGGTGAGGCAACTAGTCTAGGAAAAGGAAAATTCTGAATTCAAACCTTTTAAACTCCACTTAATAATTGACCTTGTCTCATATCCTGCCCGAGCGGATGGGTTGGTAAATATGTATAATTTATGAATGAAATGGTCACAATTTTCCTCAATCAACTCAATAAAACTACCTTGAGGGTTGTCTGAATGGGTAAATGGATAAAGTGCTTGAGTGTGGCCTTGAACTCAATGAGTTAAAACTTAAGTCACTATATTACATTCACTTTTGGACTAATATCCTTTGGAAAGATATGAACCTCCTTATCCCTCCCAACTTTAGGTTAAATAGTATCACTGCTGTTCTTCTACAAGGATGATTTTAGCATTAGATAACCCATGAAGATTGATAAGCCATTAAACAAAGAAATCAAATCAAACTTCATACCCTGACCAGCTATGGGTTAAATAGGACCACTACTGTTCTTCTATAAGGATGGCTATGGCATTAAATAACCCATGAAGGTTGATATGACACTAAACAAAGAAACCAAAGCAAATCTTATCCTTCCAACTATGGGTTAAATAGTACCACAACTGTTGTTTTACTGAAGAATGGCTTTGGCATTAAATAACCCATGAAAGTTGATATGCCCTTAAAACAGAAGAACCAAACAAAACTGAAACTTCTTATTGTTAGACCTGTCTTATGAAAGATCTTAAATAAACTAAGCAAAGTTTTGTTAAAAACATGTTGATTTTTACAAAGGTAAAAAAGTAACAACTTTACATCTACCTTTTTTCTTGAAACTTTTTGACCCGTTGATATTCGGACCTTTTTAATAATCCTCACATAACAGCAAGAAATAATCAAATCCTGCTATCTTTGATTTAGAAGAAAATGAACTTTTTATCAAAAATTGTTAGGGGTGTACTTATTTATAGGTGAGAGTGTAAATAATAGCTAATAATATCCATTTTGATTGTATAATGTTCCACTAGAAGAAAATGAACTTTTTATCAAAAATTGTAAAGAGTGTACTTATTTATGGGTGTTAGTGTAAATAATAGCTAATAATATCCATTTTGATTGCATAATGTTCCACTAGAAATAATATAATCCTGCTATCTTTGGTTTAGAAGAAAATGAACTTTTTTATGAAAAATTGTTAGGGGTGTACTTATTTATGGGTGATAGTGTAAATAATAGCTAATAATATCCATTTTGATTGTATAATGTTCCACTAGAAATAATATAATCCTGCTATCTTTGGTTTAGAAGAAAATGAACTTTTTTATGAAAAATTGTTAGGGGTGTACTTATTTATGGGTGATAGGGTAAATAATAGCTAATAATATCCATTTTGATTGCATAATGTTCCACTAGAAATAATATAATCCTGCTATCTTTGGTTTAGAAGAAAATGAACTTTTTTATGAAAAATTGTTAGGGGTGTACTTATTTATGGGTGATAGTGTAAATAATAGCTAATAATATCCATTTTGATTGTATAATGTTCCACTAGAAATAATATAATCCTGCTATCTTTGGTTTAGAAGAAAATGAACTTTTTTATGAAAAATTGTTAGGGGTGTACTTATTTATGGGTGATAGTGTAAATAATAGCTAATAATATCCATTTTGATTGTATAATGTTCCACTAGAAATAATAAAATCCTGCGATATTTAGTTTAGAAGAAAATAAAATTTTTCATTAAATAATTATTCAGTATATGCTTATTTATAGGCAATAAGTAAAGTGGCAACCTTAGTCAAGGGTGACCAAAGGCTCCCTTTTCAGTAGCTACAACACTGAGTTGTAGGGAAGGGCACTACTCCTTCTCCTGGATTGGTCCACTTTACCCATCGATATAATATAATATTGAGTGTTAAGCAAGAAAGTATCAAGTAATATTTTTTAAGTCTTTGGTATAACTCGACCTGGGATTGAACCCTGGTCTCCCGGGCCGTTGGCAAACACTCTACTCACTTGGCCACTGACCCAAATTATAGGCAATACTGTACCATTAGTTTTAATGGAAAACTTGCATTTGCACAATTCCCAATGGATCACTTTCTAACCCATTCATGTTATTTTGTACTCCAGAGTGAAATCATATATTATATGATTGATTGTCTCTGCATAGATGACATTTACTGTTTTGCTGTGTCCTGTCCATATTGACCTTTGTTCTTACAGAACTGTTCAAAACTATCATTAATAAAGGTTTAATTTTTCCCTTATATGTGACCATGTGTACATCATCTTATCTGTAGTTTTCTTTTGTCTTTGTTTTGAAATTTATTTGCTATTTTTATTTGTTTATTTGTTTGTTTTATTTTTTTGACTATACAATTTTGTCGTTTAGTTTTGCTTCTACTATAATCTTTAACAGTCTTACATTAATCTGCCTTCATAAATAATTTGAATAATGATATTCAACAATCTTGTTAAGAAATATGACTGGAAAAAAAACCCTAGTTGTTGAAATTAGCAATTAATCTATTCTATGATGTTTCTCCTATATGGCTTCATTAGATATTTTGAAATTGTTTTAAAGAGTTTAAGCAAATTGTTATAGAAGTGGATAGATGCTGAGTATTAGTTGCTTTAGGGCTTTAAAATTTTAAATTTGAAAATCCATTTTCTGATTTTTGTTATTATTACTATAATATATAACTAAAAATTGATTATTATTATTATTATTATTATTATTAAAATTCAATATCACTGACCCTGAATGATAGAATGTAAGAATCCAATCTCTTGTCTTTTTTTTGTTTTGTTTTTTTTGTAAAAGCTAAACGTACACAATCAGTCTTTCACAAAACTCAAGTTTATTTGCATTTATGATAAATGTTCTGTGATAAATTATGAAGGCATCCAAGTTATGTTTATCATTATTATTATTATTATTTACTCATTAGAGTTTTTCACATCAGCGTTGGCTGATGGTCTTTCATGGGAGTTTGAGTGACAGCAAGTCTCCTCAAGTCTCCATGACTCTTCTCAGTATTCTGGCCGTTCTCAATAATGTAGTAGTTTGGATGGTCTCCACTCATCAACCAACCTCCAAAACCTCCAGTCCCTTTAGTAATCCTTTAGTTACTGTTCCAAACGCCCCAATTATAATCGGTATAATTGTCACCTTCATGTTCCATAGTTTTTTCAATTCCCTAGCAAGGTCGAGGTACTTGTCCTTCTTTTCACATTCTTTCAGTTTTACTCTGTGGTCAGCTGAGACAGCAAAGTCGACAATTTTGCAAGTTCTCTTTTTTTTGTTGATTATTATTAAGTCTGGTCTTCTGGTCGAGATTTGGTGATCCATGTATATGTCAAAGTCCCATAGGAGTTTACGTGTGTTATTTTCTAGGACAGGTGCTGGGTTGTGCATATATCATTTGTTTTTTATCGTCAAATTTAAATTTCTTGCACATCTCCCAGTGGATCACCTTGCTCACCCAGTCATGTCTAGTCTTATATTCCTTCTATGCTAATTTGCTGCATTCACTTATTATGTGACGGATCATTTCATCTCTGTTACTGCATAGCCTACATTTGCTATTTTGCTGCATCTTATCTATCCTCGCTTTGATATGATTGGTTCTTATGGCATTGTTTTGTGCTGCTATTAGGAGAGATTCTGTTTCTCTCTTAAAGTTTCCTTTTTTAGCCATGTCCAGGTTTTGTCGTGTAAAATATTGTTTATTAGTCATTTAAAACTTCCATAGAGTTGTTTTCCTTCCCATTTTTGTTTCCTAGTTATTGTCATTCTGTTGTTCATCGTGTTATCAGTATCGTTTCTGATGGCTGTAATCAGTCCTCCTTCATGTTTTTCTATGTAGTCTTCAAGTCGTCGTATCAGTGCGTCAATGTTGTCTTCAATTCTGGCCAGTCCTCTTCCTCCTTCTTTTCTTGAAATGTATAGTCTGTCAACATCGTCTCTGGGATGTAATGCCTTATGCATTGCCATTAGTTTTCTTGTTCTTTGGTCCATTTGTTTAAGTTCATTTCTAGTCCACTTGAAAAAGGGTCCGGAAAATCTAACAAGTGGTACAGCCTAGGTATTTATTCCTTTGATAAGGTTTCGGTTGGAGGGTTTTGTCTTAAGTAGTTTTCTAGTTCTCCTGAAATATTCTTTTTGAATTCTGTCTTTCATTTCCACTTGTTTGATGGTGTCAGCCTCCAAGATGCCCAAGTATTTGTAGGTTTCATTATTATTATTATAATAATTATTGTTAATATTATTATTGTTATTGTTATTATTTTTATTAATATTATAAGATTTAGTTGTTACTTTCAACAACTTGATTTTCATTTTTCATTTTATATTTCTTAACTGCATTCATTTTCTTTGTGTAACCCTCAATTCTAACTGAGGTGAGACTATAATACTGTTAAGTTCAATTCTCTCTTCTTTACTCCTATTAAATTTTTCTATCAATGTCATGCCTAAGACTAAATAATTTGATGTGTAGTCATAAATTTTCCTATTCTGCAATCCATATTTATCAATTATCTTGTCCAGTGATCTAAATATCTTACTATGAAGATTTTCTATGTGAATAATTTATCAATTCTTTTCTTATCCAGTTTAGGAAGTGATCTGAATATCTTGCTATGAATATTGTCTATGTGAATAATTTATCAATTCTTTTCTTATCCAGTTTAGGAAGTGATCTGAATATTGTCTATGTAAATAATTTATCAATTCTTTTTTCGTTCAGTTTAGGAAGTGATTTGAATATCTTACAATGAATTTTGTCTATGTATATATGCTTTTGATCAAGTTTTTACAGCTGAGTCTGGTTTTCAAAACATTTTAAAACTTTTTGATTCTTTCAATTCAATTCAACAAAATCTGCTTCTTCTTCTTCTTCTTCTTCTTCTTCTTCTTCTTCTTCTTCTTATTATTATTATTATTATTATTATTATTATTCACTCATTAGAGCTTTTCACATAAGCGAAAGCCGATGGTTTTTCACTGAAGTCTGAGTGACAGCAAGTTTCCTCAAGTCTCCAGGACTCTTCTTAGTATTCTGGCATTTGGATGGTCTCCACTCGTCCGCCAACCTCCAAGTCCTTTAGTCCCTTTAGTAATCCCTTAGTTACTGTTCCAAACGCACCTATTACAATTGGTATAATTTTCACCTGCATGTTCTACAGTTTTTTCAGTTCCCTAGCAAGGTCGAGGTATTTATCCTTCGTTTCACTTTCTTTCTGTTTTATCCTGTGGTCTGCCGGGACAGCAAAGTCGACTATTATGCAAGTTCTCTTTTTTTTGTTGATTATTATTAAGTCTGGTCACCTGGCCGGGATTAGGTGATCCGTTTGTATATTAAAGTCCCATAGCAGTTTATGTGAGTCATTTTCTAGGACAGGTGCTGGGTTGTGCATATACCATTTGTTAGCATGGTCGAATTTAAATTTCTTACACATTTCCCAGTGAATCACCTTACCGACCCAGTCGTGTCTCGCCTTATATTCCCGCTGTGCTAATTTGCTGCATTTGCTTATTATATGATTCATGGTTTCATCTCTGTCACCACATAACCTGCATTTGCTATTTTGTTGCATCTTATCTATTCTTGTTTTGATATGATTCGTTTTTATGGCGTTGTCCTGTGCTGCTATTAGGAGAGATTCTGTTACTCTCTTAAAGTTTCCTTTTCTTAGCCATGTCCAAGTTTTGTCAGGTGAGATATTGTTTATTAGTCGTTTAAAGCACCCATAAAGTTGTTTTCCTTCCCATTTTTGTTTCCTAGTTACTGTCATTCTGTTGTTCATGGTGTTCTCAGTTTCATGTCTGGTGGCTGTAATGAGTCCTCCTTCGTGTTTTTTGTATATAGTTTTCTAGTCGATGTATGGATGTGTCAACGCTGTCTTCAATGCTGGCAAGTCCTCTTCCTCCCTCTTTTCTAGATACATATAGCCTGTCAATGTCGTCTCTGGGATGCAATGCCTTATGCATTGTCATTAGTTTTCTTGTCCTTTGGTCCATTTGTTTAAGTTCCTCTCGGGTCCACTTGAGAAAGGGTCCGGAATATCTAACGAGAGGTACAGTCCAAGTATTTATTCCTTTGATGAGGTTTTTGCTATTGAGTTTTGTCTCGAGTAGTTTTCTGGTTCTTCTGAGGTATTCTTTCTTTCTTCTTCTTCTTCTTCTTCTTCTTCTTCTTCTTCTTCTTCTTCTTCTTCTTATTATTATTATTATTATTATTATTATTATTATTATTATTATTATTATTATTATTATTATTATGTTTGAAGAGTTTTATTATTATTTATGTTAGAAGAGGTTTTTCCAGTTCAGTATCCCAAATACTTCATGATTGAGTAGTACAATTTCTACTATTGCTTCTTCTCTTCCTTTGTACATCAGCAAAATTATGTGTTTCTTGATTATGAAATCTATTACAATGTGTCAGTTCAAGATGTTTTTAACCTTTTTACAATTCAACTTTATTTTAGTAAATAATCTAAGTCATCAGTGTTTTAATGCTGTTGCTGTTTTGCTCTTGTTATAAACCTTTACATGTTTTGGTAAGTGTTTAATATATTTTTGTTTTTTGTTTTTTAGATCTCATCTCATCAACTCACATGGTTAAGATTACAGAATATGGAATCAACTACACTTCAGTTATTGACAATTTTTATTAATTTATGCCTGTAAATTTCTAGTAAAAATAGAAATAAAAACAAGAATTTTATTCCTCTGCTTTCATAATGTTCCTGTAAGTACATGATAAGTAGGGTCTCCTAAAACATTGTATCACTTATAGAGATAAAAATATATTTTACTATCTATTCATTTTTTAACTGACATGTTAATGGCATGTCAAATCGTCTGAGCTTTTTTTATATCTTGAGGTCAGGGAATCATATACATTGTATGTTCATATTTACTTTCTTTTGTGTTTTCTTTAGAGTTTTCTTTTGCACACAATTCTATCAAATATGAATAATTTTCAAAAAATCTATTTGACCCATAGATGAGACCCTAAAAAGGTCAGAGTGAACCTGGGAGTAATGGCAATGAAGGAGTATTCCACATTCCTCAAAGCTCGAGGACAGGAGTCTCACTATAAGATGTAGTTTACTGTATTACTCAGGACTAATAGTCTATTTCATCCAAAAATGAGATACTAACAAGTACTACCACTCCAGATCAGAGTGAACCTGAGAGTAATGGCAATGAAGGAGTATTCCACATTCCTCAGAGTTCTATGACTTAAGCTTCCCAATCAGATGCAGTTTACTGTCATACTCAGGACAATTAATCTACTTGACCCAAAAATGGGACCCTAACAGGTACTACCACTCCGGGTCAGAGTGAACCAGGGAGTTATAATGGCAATGAAGGAGTACTCCATATTTCTTAAAGCTCTAGGACTTAAGCTTTACCATCAGATGCAGTTTACTCTCATACTCAGGACAATTAATCTATTTGACCCCAAAATGGGACCCTAACAGGTACTACTACTCCGGGTCAGAGCAACCCTGGGAGTAATGGTAAAGAATTCCACACTCCTGAGATATCCAGAACTGGAATCTCACCATCAATTGTAGTTTCTTATCATATCCATAATACCTCTTTTTGTGGGATGGTCTTACTCCTCTACAAGGAATACAATCAGCATATTCTTATCCTAGCCAATATGGTAACCATGTATTCAGTAGTATATAAAGTCCAGTTCAAATGTGTTTGTGATCAGTTCATTGTGTGACATTAAAAAATTAAAAAATTGTGAAACCGTGCAATCATTCAAACAACACATCTGCAAAAGAAGAGCTTTTTTTATCATGAAAATAGAAGGCTGCATTGCAGTCTACAAATGGCACAAATGGTGAAAAAACTAAAGATTACACTTGTTACATATCTCTTACACAATTCTAAGTTGATCACATCAGGTTTTGTTTTTTTCAAAATTGAAAGAGACATTGAATTCCAATACTAAAATTGAAGTTTCACTGTACCACAAGATCAAAAGTAACCTGGAAACTTTCTTTGTTGATAGAATTAAAAAGTGAAGAGAACATTTGGAAGTATTGCGCCAATGGAAATTTTGAAGAGAAATAAATTTTGTTCATTTTAATATTAGTTTCATATCTTGTTTTACAGGATTAAAGTCTCATTTATCAATCAACCCAAATAAATTTCAGCCCAGTAAGCTGGGCCAGTAGAATACACCAACTGTCTCTCTGCAGAGAGGTAAGACCTTCCCCAACAAGTGTCCTGGATATGATACTAAAAATAACGATGGTGAGGCTCCAGGAATACTGGAGCATTGGAGAATATGGAGTACCCCTTTATTGCTATTGCTCTCAGGCCCACTCTGGCCCAGCGTGGTAGCACCTGATAGGGTCCAATCTATGGGTCAAATAGAACTAAACTGTGTATTTATGCTAAACTGAATTGCTTGAAATAGAACTGTTTTGCCTAGTCAAGTAGAGCTGCAGAATACACTGAATGAATCTCTCCAAAGGGGTAAGACTTCCTCCCTCCAACGAGTGTCCTGGATATAACATTTAACAATCTGATGATGAGGCTCCAGTAATGCTGGAGCTTTGGGGAATGCAGAGCACCCCTTCATTGACATTGCTCCCAGTAACACTCTGGCCAGGAGTAGTACCACCTAATAGGCTAATGATTCAAATAAAAATGTTTGATATTTAAACCGAGTTCAAACAAATCACTTATACTGAATTGAATTGTTTGAAATAGAACTGTTTGATCCTTTAACAGTGTGTAAATGAATGAGTGATATTTAATTGAATTGAATAAATTCAATTGAATTATTAGTGATACATAGCAATACTTGGAACCATTTAACTTTGTTGATTTATACTTTCATATCATATATATCTAATATAAATGTATTAAGTGGATTTGGCATCAAATTGCCTTCAAGGGTTGATATGCCATGAAATTAAACTAAACCAAGCCAAATAAATCTATGATATATAGATATAGGATATGTGATATATGATATATATCATATGATATATATATATACATGATGAAGAGTAAGATATTAGTTTGATAACTGTTGCCTAACCTTCTTTCCTTTTCTTTATTCTCTGAACATTAGTCTACAGGCATTTATGTAACAGCATAGCAGCAGCCTATAGTTAACAACAAGAAAATGAAATTCATTTCATACTTACAAAATCAGGCATATTAAATTTGTATTTAAAAACATTTACCTCTTCAAATCATTGATAGAGAAATGCTACAGTTTTTAACATAAGTCATCTGGGTTTTGAACTCAACTTGAAGAATCTCACGAGTCTAGCTACACTGAAGAGGTGTAATACAACAAAATAGTCTATCTAAGGATGGCAATACACACACACACACACACACACACACACACACACACACACGCATATATATATATATATATATATATAACATGCCCATTAGCATTATGAGTAGAGTGTTTACCAAAGGTCTGGGAGACCAGGGTTCAATCCCAGGTCAAGTCATATCAAAAACTCAAAGAATGATACTGGATGCTTCTTTGCTCAGCACTCAGCATTCCAAGGTATAGATCAAGAGTAAGTGGAGAAGTCCATAGAAAGGTATAGCACCCTCCCCTACACCTAAGTGTAGTATCTATAGGAAAGGGAGCCTTTGGATCGCTCTGTGATCAATAAGCTTACTATATATATACATATATATCCTATCCTTTCACTTGAACAGGATGTGACACTAGGTCAACTTTTTAAGATTTTAAGAGGTTTGAAATCAGTGTTTTTCTTCTCCAAGATTAGTTGTCATAACAAAGTAAAAAAATCTTTGTCAGCACTGCTATTTTCCCATAGCTGGAGGCAGAATAGTTGGATTCATACCTTTCCCAAGAGTATTAGCATTATGTGAAATGCAAACACCCTCATTCAGGATATATATATATATATATATATATATATATATATATATATATATATATATATATAAAACATATATATATTTAAAAAACAAAGGGTTAACCCCTGAGATAGAATGGTCTATTTTGAAAAAATCAAATACTCCAAATAGTTTTAACAGTAGATGCAGTTTATGCTTAGAAGAGAAAATCTATATTTTAACACATAAGTGGCCTGATAATTTATAAAATAAGAGAAGTGAACTAATAGCTAGATGTAGACATAAGACTAAATTTAAACTATAGAAATTTAAAAACATAGAAATAAATAGTGAAACCAGGAAAAAAAACGTATCCAACATACACACTAGGAAAAAATAGGTAGGTAATTAAATGGTATCGAAATTAATATAAGCATTAATATTCCTCTTAAAAGTTAATTATCGAACTTGAAAAGAAAATAAATTAAACAAATAAATAAAAAAGTTAAATTACCGTAATTATAACTAACAGAAGAAATTTGAAAATTAAAATAAAACGGAAATTCAATAAAACGAGGAGGTAACTCCTTAATCTCTTCCCCCCACTCCACCCACGTGTCTATTCTGTTTTAATTAATTATCCATTGGATCTGAAGAAGTCCTGTATAATTTTTTTTTTCTTCGTGTTTTTGGTTCACACCAGAAACTGAAAAACAAGATGGAAATAAATTTATAATCCTAAATTAACCGGTCTTTTGTTTTTTCTTAAAGAAATATTGCTCTGTAATAAATTACATTGAGCTCTCTACCCGGAAAATTTAAATGTTCGGCTCTTTAATGATTTTCTTGTCCTGAAGGAATTACTCCAAACTCTGGGTTAACTGGACCGAATAATACATATATATATATATATATATATACTACATTATAAGAGTGTTGGTTGTCACTAAATCACTTTGTGGGTAAGTGTTGAACCAAGTGCAATATAATATGGAGAGTGCTCAATATCTAGGATAGACCTATTATATAATAATGATAAATTAATCCATCTTTTTTAACTGCCTGATGATTGTTGCTTTGCAAAAAAATCCATGAAACCCAGAGTTGCAGACAATATTCCATGAATTAAATATATATATATATATATATATATATATATATATATATATATGAAGATGAGTATATATATATAGATTTTTTAAGATAATTAAAATTTAAGAAATTTTAAGCTTGTTAGTATATTATAACTAATGTTAGAATTTTTTCTAAGATATCTTTGGTGAATCTCTTGTTTTACATACTTCTCAGATCCTTTGCAATATAAATCTAATTCTTTTCGATATTCTACTCTTTCTATTGATCACTCTCTTATATAATTCTTCAGAATGTATTTTAATGATTACAAATGATTGTAAAACCATGGAATTATAAATGTGGTTTTAATTTCTGTCTTGTACTATATATATATATATATATATATATATATATATATATATATTACTTTCACATCTGAAATCATTTTTTGTTACCTATATTTCAAAAGGGTAAGTTGTTGATTTAAAGTTCAAGTGTCATTCATATATGAAGCCAATTCCTTAGTATTCATAAGCCTTTTAGTCTTTTATACCAACATTTACCAAGAATTGATTGTTGTGGCCAAAAAGATGTGGTTGTCTCTCTCCAAATGGCAAATGCACTAAATTTTTTTTGGCAAACGGTAGCAAGTGTACACCAGGAATTTCAGTCAGATTTTGGCATTATAAGAAAAATGTAGTTGCTCAAAACGATACAAGAATACCTCTGGTTATAGGTTAAATAGAACTACTACAGTTCTTCTACAAGGATGGCTTTGGCATTAAATAGCCTGCAAAGGTTGATAAGCCATTAAACTAAGGAACTAAATCATTACAAGAGCAGGATCACTGGCAACGAGCATAGTTGGTGCTACTGTTCTTTTGCAAGGATGGCTCTGGCATTTAATGACCCACAATGGTTGATATGCCATTAAACAAAGAAACCAAACCTTATTTCACTCCCCAAGCCAGCTATGTGTTAAATAGTACCACTACAGTTCTTCTACAAGGATGACTTTGGCATTAAATAACCTATGAAGGTTGATATGCCATCAAACAAAGAAACCAAACAAAACCTTGATCTCCCTCCAACTATGGGTTAGATTGTACCACTACTGTCCTTCTACAAGGATATCTTTAGCATTAAATAACCCATAAAGGTTGATATGATAATAAACAAAGAAACCAAACAAAACCTTGATCTCCCTCAATTATGGGTTAAATAGTACCACTACAGTTCTTCAATAAGGATGTCTTTGGCATTAAATAACCCATGAAGGTTGAAATGCCATTAAACAAAGAAACCTTGCCAAACACTATCCCCCAGCTATGGGTTAAATAGTACCACTACTATTCTTTTACAAGGATGGTATTGGCATTAAATAACCTGCAAAGGTTGATATGTCTAGGAGAAGGAAAACTCTGAATTCCAACCTGTTAAACAAATTGACCCAATGACACATCTTGTCTGAGCGGAGGGATTGGTAAATAGATTTAAAACCTTGAATGTTTGAGTATCCCTAGTCTACCTTCTAATCACAAGCTTTGGAGAGCGAACAGGCAAAAAAATGTCAATGATAACAGTCAAAATTGTTTTATAAGTTTCAATCAAAAATGTATAATGTTCATTTCACACTATGATAATGACTGAAATGGTATAACTGTTGCTGCTGTTCAAAGATATATATCTCCCATCTACTCACTGCTACTGGTGTCTGCATGGCAGTAATTTTAAATCCAGGACATTGTTCTGCTAGACTCTGGACTTGCCGTGTTTCCTTGAAATTTTTTTCACGTAAAATATTGGAAAGCTCCATTTTATCCAAGGTATACAAAACAGGTTTCACGAATACTTGGCTGACTTCCAAGTTCTCCATTAGCTCTGGTATTCAGTTGGTTTAAACTTCATTGAGTATATATGGACAAGATCAACCTGACAAGATCAACTTTAGTCACATTCAACAAACATAATTCAATTATAGACATTCCTGGAACATGTATATACCCACTTATATATATATATATATATATATATATATATATAAGTAAAATAAAGTTGGCAACCGTCGTCGAGGGCGACCCGAAGGTTCCCTTTCCAATAGCTACATCACGAAGGTGTAAGGGAGGGTGCTACTCCTTTCCCTGGATTGCTCCACTTTACCCTTGGTCCCTACCTGAAAATGCTGTGTGTTAAGCAAAGAGGCATCAAGTACCATTCATTGAGCCTTTGGTATGACTCGACCTGGAATTGATCCCCGGTCTCCTGGGCCATTGGCGAACAAATTTCCCACCAATTCTTCTTCTTACCGCTAATAAAATTATTTCCCTCGATAAATTCCCCTCCCAGATGTTCTTCCTCCAACTTTTTATATAAATGTATACGATTCGTCATTGTCACCTCATTATTCATTTCCCTGAAATAGCAGGGGCCAAAAGTACTTAAAAAATACTGCACCTTTTGAATTTATTCCATTCAGAAGTTAAATGATTCATACAAAGACTTGAAAGGATCAAAGATAAAATAGTCAAACATGGAGTGTCTATCCTATTTAATTAAATATGTTTAAAAAAGAAAATGCTGCCAAGACATACATATATACACACACTTATCTATATATTGTCACACACCAGGTGCATTTGAAATATGTGGAGAGGTTTTTCACAGAAATAAAATAATACGAAAACGTATTTTATTTATCTTTGATCTCCTAGAAGTTGGCTGTGCATATGAAAAAGAAAATATGATGCAGGAAATCTTTCGAAGAGATTATGACACAGTAACACAAGATAATTTAGTAACAATACTTTTATTTTCCAATCTGCGGGACCAAACTGGAGTTGTAATTCATAAAAATAAAAAACAACAACAAACAGAAGATGACAAGGATTATTTCATGAATGTTTGTATAAACATTTTTATTTTTGTCATGATGTATGCATGTTGTATTTTCAGCTTCAATTCCTTGTGGAAATTGTAAGGGTAGGAGTTGAATGTGAGATCAAAAAAAGTTATTTCTTAGATCTAATTTTCCTTGTTATATATTTGTCGATATGGAACTTGTTACATCTTTGTATTTTTCTTCTTTTCTTAGTCCTGGGAAGAGTTTTGTTCTTCTCTACCGTGGTTGAAGTAGTTTATTTACCCCCCGCCACTTTTTTTTTTTTTTTTTTTGGTCTTTTTCTCTTCCGTTTTTCTTCCTGTCATTTTTCTTGATTCTCGGAACTTAGGCGTTAGATAATGAGATTCATTCGTTTCGAATTTTCTTAAAAGACATTCAAGTGGAGGTTCATTGATCTCCAGCTTCTTTTCATCTATTATCCTAGTAATAGATGAAACGTCGATCATAATTTCCACCAGTCATGCCAGTGACTTTTCAGGCATTTTCAAAATTGCTGAAGGTAGAGGTTCCAAGTTATTTAAATTCTCCCACCGTCCGACGTAATGTAAGAGTTACCACCTCGCTTGCTGTCTGGTAGCTGTCTGATTTTTAAGTCTTGTCTTATGTGCGCAGTGATTAGAATCTTTGCACGTGCTATGGCTCGTCTATTCGATGACTACCTCTGTACTCAATTTGGGTACGAGACCATATTCAAGGTTGAATCCAAGGAAGGTGTGAGTGGACATATATATAACATATATATATATATGTATATGTATATATATACACACGCACATACAAATACAGTCACAAAGACACACACACACACATATATTGTCACATGAATATATATATATGTATATATATAAGTGTATGTGTATACACACACACACACACACATACACACATATATATATATATATATATATATATATATATATATATATACCAACAGCATACATATCATCTGATTGGCCTCTCTTGTTCCAGTACTATGTCCTACTGGGAAACCTACTGTATTCTATATTAGTTGTAAAAGTTTATGTGTAATTTTATCTTGGAAGTTGTTAACCGTATTATCAAACTAAGGATATTCTGACCCCAAGCTCTTTTATTCAAATCATCACATGGCTAGCTTATCATAACTAATTCTCTGGGATTATTGTTTTTCTTCTCTTTTTTGCTATTTGATTAGCTAGACTATCTTTCAAATGGACGTGTAGTTTTATACTGAAACTCAATGTTATTCAAGATTATATTATCAGCTGGTTATAAAGTACTTTACTTCTTTTAAGTTTCTCTACTTAGCTATATTAATTGTACAATACATTTATATACAATTTTTCCTTTATATACAATTTATATACAATTTTATATCTATATACAATTTTATATTCATATTTATATTTATATTTAATTTTATATTTATATTTATATACAATTTTTCCTTTATATACAATTTTTCCTTTTCATAAAAGGACAATATCCCAACTTGTTTGGGCTGACTGCATTCACCAGAATCCTAGCCAATATTAATTTTTTCCTTGACAGTTTAGAAATTTGATTTTCACTCTGATTAAAATTATTGTAAACATGTTCGCCTAATTAATTTAGTTAACTTCAGTAATGTTACATAATTTCTATATTTTTTAACATAAAATCAGTGAAAATACTTGTTGAATCTACTTTACAGGATTAGACAATAATTCATTTGCTCGCAAATGTTGGGTAAAGTACACATACCAGATAACTTGAACTGTTGCTGAGAACTGCATTTAGATTTAGTTTGTCAAGTAAATGATATTATAATCAAAAGAATTAATGATCTTATGCACAGTACATGTCCCAGATTACTTGTACTATGGATCAGGGCCCATCATTAGAAGCCAAGCAGGGAGGTTCCAACACCAACTACATCAAGATGAACCAGATGACAGTTTTATAGTAACTAAGGATTGATTCTACAGATTTCAGAAGCAATATTATATATATACTGCCTAGATCAAAGTCAACAGTGCTCCATTAAAATGGATTTGCTACCAGCCCTATCACCACCTCCACCACCACCACAATAACAAGACTTGCAAAAAGAAACCTGGACATCTACTGAACAGAAAGACTAGGTAAGCATTTGAAGGAGACACTGACCACTGCAAGATCAGTTTAACTGATGGACTGCAGCAGAGGAGAAACCATGGCACCAAATCAGTCTCTCACAGATGATCAGATGAAAAGGAAAGAACCACACCAACTTCATATACAAACTTATCATCCTTTCCCAGACATTTCTATACTATTATATATATATATATATATATATATATATATATATATATATATATATATATATATGCATCAAGTGGCTAATTAAATATAGATATATAGAAGTTTGATTCAATCTATACACTTTACCAACTCAAACGGGCACAGTTAAAGATGAAAAAGGGAAGTTTACAGACTTTTTTTTATAGGAACAAATGAAAATAATTCTTGTTTTTCCATTTCAATCATAATCCATAAAACCAAATATTCAAATTGGAAATTAGTAGAATTCCTAACAGTCAGAATAACAAAACTACAACCGCAGAAAAGTCCAAAAATACATAACTAGTCAATTACATTCAATTATATTATCATTAAAAAGTACTGGAGAAAAAAATCTGATATAAAAAATTATTTTCTTTTATGATATAGAAGTGACTTCACTTGTTGATTTGGTAAAAAATACCCAAACAAACAGCAATAAATTAAGCATTCCTCTGCTCAATCGTAAATGAATAAAAAGCATGCTATGTTTTCATTGTATGTATAAATCTGTAACCAAAAAATAATTAACAAGCTTGTATAATTAAAAAAAAGTGCTAGGAAAAAAAGGCATCAGTTGTCCTAATGTATTTTTCATTTATGTTTTTATTTTTTTTGCAAGGTGTCAGATTATAAGGGATATGAATAAAAAAACTTGTCTAATACACAGTGAATCTAGCGCATTTTGAATAATCTAATTTGTTAAAATCTTTTTATTTAAGAGTTATTTTGCTGGTATTTTTTTAGTTAAAAACATTAAAGGATGTCTTTTATTTGTTTGTTCAAATATCACTTAATTTTTATATGATTGATTGATTGATATTAATCTTTCACTTATTATTGACCACCCTTGAATATCACCAGACCTATCACCATCAACAACAGCTATTTCAGCTTGGTTATGATGCGATCGACTTTCTTGAATCCAAGATTAACGTTTTTCGAGACCTATCTGGTGTTTACGTTGGGTGGGTCATTTGATTCAAAAGCTAGTTACCTGGTCCCATGGGACTTTTTCCCCACACAGTACATGCCCCTTGTTTTAAATGAGGAGAGCTGAGTTTATTGCTCGATGACTGAGGTGCCCCTGAAGGTGAATATCGAGGAGATCAAGTCTTTTTGTGACGGCTATGCATGAGTTTCCCCCAACCCAATAAATGACTTCCTATCAAATCTGACTCGGCGGGAAGTCAGATAAATCCCTAACATGAGTGAACTTGTTATGGGTTGCCTATATCTATCTATATTTACTCAGAAAGAAATTAGTTTAAAAATCTAAATCCTCTGAATCTAAATTATTATTTTGCTAGTTTTTAAATACTCATCATTAGTGTAGTATATGTTCCCAGTACCTAGTTCTCCTGAGTTGGAATCAATAATGTCTTCCTACGAGGAAAACAAGACGATAGTACTAAGTGAGAAAGAATTGAGAAAAAAGATAAAGAAATTGAATATTTAAAATTTTTTTAGTCTTTTTTCATTTCATTTAATGACTTACACACCCTGATGAAGGTCTAAAAGCTGAGACGTTTAACGTTAGAAAATACTTTTTCAAAGAAAATTATCCCTCGAAGACTTTGTGTTTTTGAAGCTATGTATATTCCCCACCATATATATATATATATATATATATATATATAACTCTGAATTCAAACCAGCTGTGCTCCTTCTGAACATTGAGCTTGAGGCACATACTGTTCGTGGCAGGTTTGATTTGGTTTGGTTTTATGGAACAACAATCATTGTAGGTTATTGTTGTGGCCCCGGAAAGGGTCACTAATGAAAACGCAAACACGGATTTTAGATAATAGATTATATTACACAAGAAAGTTAGAGTTACATAGAAAAGGTAAGAAGTCTCGTACTATTCGGATAACACCGATATTGATCTGCGGTATTTGATGTCCGCCCCACCCAACGGGCATGTGTGACACAGGGCCGTTTTTTTGTGGTTCCTGGAGCCCACACACGCCCGGCATTTCCAAAAAATTCCTACGGCCCCGTAGGCATTCCCCTCAGGCGCCGGACAATAAACCCGGTAAAATAAAACGGGGGCGGGTAAAAGCCTGTGGGGAAGCCCCCCTGAGGCCGAAGGAAATCTCCAGGTAACGAGACACACTCGGCCAGATCTATGCCGCAGATATCACGGCCGGCCGAAGTACTACCCGACAGCTAGAGAGGCGCAGACCGATACTAATCTGCGGTATTTGATCATGCCCCACCTTACGGGCATGTATGGCACAAGGCCTTTTTGGGTGGGACCGGGCGCAGGGCCGTAGCCCACACGCGCCCGGAGTTTGCCAAAAATGCCCTCGGCCCCGTCGGCATTCCCCTTATTAGGGGCGCCTCAGGCGCCGGGTGATGAACCCAACCCTCCCGAAGGAGGTAAAAGCCTGGGGGGAAGGCCCCCTGAGGCCGAAGGAAATCTCCAGGTACCGAGACACACTCGGCCAGATCCGTGCCGCAGATAACACGTCCGGCCGAAGTGCTACCCGACACCTGGAGAGGTGTCAGACCGATAGTGATCTGCCCCTCTGGTAGCGAAATCTCTCAGTACTAATAACGGTGAGAAGAGTCCATTATGGTGAGATGGGTAAGGCTCCCACGCCCCCAAACTTTTTACTTTGTAAAAGTGCTGTTAATATTTTTTTCTTTTTGGGTCGGTCATCAACGAGTCGGTGAATTTCCTTTTTCTCCCTGACCAACGTATTTCAGGTGTTGATTGGGGAGGATCTAAATCGAACATGTCGAAAATGGTGTTTATTGGCTCTTCTGTTTGTGGTACGTCATTGGAGTCGTTCAAACGGCGTTTCTGTAACTGGTTCTGGTGTCTCTTATGTGTGTATTTGGGTCCTTCTACAATGTACTCCATATCACCAATTCTTTTTTTAATTATTCCACGTTCCCAACAGGACGTGTTATTTTGATATTTTTTAAAGTAAATTCTTTCTCCCGGGTGGAACCTTTTCTTAGGCGCTAATGTGCTCTTTCGTAGCTTATTTTGTTTCGGGAGTAGCTTATCGAAGACGGATCTTATCTTTCTGGCAAACATCGTCCCGGCTGGTGAGACTGTCAGTGGTGTATTAGGATTGGGTGTGATTCTGTATACCTGCAGAAATTGCTGTAGTGCCTTGTCCGTCAGGGTACTTGATGCTTTTTTGAGTGCTCGCTTTAAAACGTGTGTCTACAATACGTTCAGCTTGGCCGTTTGATCTTGGGTGATATTGCGGTGTGGTTATGTGCTTTATTTGGAAGATTTCGCAGAACTCCTTGGATTCGACGGATGTGAATTGGCTTCCGTTGTCGCTGACCACACAATCTACTACATCAAACCGCGCAAAGTTCATGTAGGGACCCAATTGTTGTCCCCGTAGTAGGTCTTCAGCATCTGAGAACCTCAGGCCATTTAGAGTAACTATTGACTACAATTAGGTTGTAGAAATCTTCCAGGGGACCCGCAAAATCAACATGTATCCTCGACCAAGGTTGTTCTGTTTTTGGCCAAAGTTTGAAAGTAGTGGGGTGCTTTTGCCGCTAAGGCACAGGCTTTACATTTTTCGATCATATCCGTAATGTCGTTATCCATCTTCGGCCAATAAACATAGCTTCTCGTGAGACTCTTCGTTCTATTTTCCGTATGGAAATCTCTTAAAATTCTGTTTTGCAATTTCTTTGGTATTACGACTCTTTCACTATAAAGGAGGACGTTGTCACATAGTGAAAATACTTCTGCTACTTTTTCGTTTTTTGCTGTGATTTTCTGTTTAATATTGGTCATAAAGTCGTCGTTTATTGCTTCGCTTTTTATCTCGAGTAGAGTCACAGGCAGTTCTTTGATGGTATTGGCTATCATGTTTTTAATTTCACAGTCTGTTCGTAAGGCTGCTATTATTGAGTCCTCGAAAGGTTCACTATACTTCTGTACCAACCTTGATAGTCCATCTGCGTAGCTAATCTGTTTTGACGGGAGGTATTCGATTTTAAAATTGTACTTAAGTAAAATCGTTCCTCATGTTAGTAGCCTATTGGCAGTATAAATTGGTAGACCCTTTTTTGATCCGAAAATGGTTATTAAGGGTTTGTGGTTTGTTTGTAGAGTAAAGAATATGCCATGCAAGTATCGGTGAAATTTTGTCACTGCAAATATTATTCCCAAGGCCTTCTTTTCAATCTGGGAATAATGCTTTTCGGCCGGAAGAAGGGTTCTAGATGCGTGGGCTATTGGCTTTTTTGTCCCATCGGGCATTTTATGTAGGATACACGAACCAAACCCATATGAGCTGGCATCGCTTGCGACAATAATCCCCAGTTTTGGGTCATAGTGCGTGGAAAAAAGATCAGATGTTAATGCCTTTTTAATTTGGTCAAATGCTGTTTGACATTCGGGCGTCCATCTCCACTTTTTATGTTTTTTTAGTAGTTCGTTTAGCGGGGCGCGGAGATCGTGCATATTTTTTATGGAACTTTGGTAGTAGTTTGCAAGTCCAAGGAAGCTCTGTAATATCGTAACATTATCAGGGGCGGGCTTTTCCTTGATAGCTGTAGCCCTTTCCAGGTCGGGACATCTCTCGTCTTTGTCAATGATATGTCCCAGATATTTGATTTTGTTCATATAGAAATCGTATTTTGCTTCCTTTACCTTCAACCCAAATTCCCGTATTTGTGCGAAAACCTTGTTTAGATGTTCTCTGTGTAGCTCCTTCGTTTTACTACTAATTACAATATCATCAAGATAAGCGAAAGTGAAGTCAAAGCTGCCCAGCATGGCGTCCATCACCTGTTGGAAGGTACTATACTTTCCACTTTCGATACTATGCCCATATTCACTAATCGGTCTAGCTCTTTATTTATTTCTTCGGTCGCGGCGAACGGTACGTTTCGCTTATTTCTAAAAATGGGGCGTGTATTTTCCTTCAGTTCAAATTTTGCCTTAATTTTAATACATTTGCCAAGACCAGCTGAAAATACTTCGGGGAAACTAACTTTTAGTTCCATCTTAATTTTTTCAGCTTCGGCCGTAATGCATTCTACTTTTTGGCAAAACGTATTAATTCGTTGATCCCAGAGATTAAATTTCTGAAACCAGTCCGACCCAAACAAATTTTCTGTGTTCTTCAGTACGAAGACTTTTAATTTTTTGGTGATACCATTTAGTAATACTGGGATAATTATTTCGCCTTCAAATTTTATTTTGTCTCTTCTTACCATTCGCGCCGTCTTGCTTGTCATCTTTATTATTGGCCTATTTAATTTTCTCCAAGTTTGTAAGTTTATTATCGATAGATCAGAACCAGAGTCTAACTGACATCTTACCAACTTATTTAGTGCTTTGACAGTTATGTATTTACGAACGACTTTGTCTGACTCGTCCTCGCTTTTTATATGTCTGACTCTGTTTTTAATTATTTTTATTTTTCTACACCGTGAGCCCTTATGTCCGAATTTATCGCAGTTTTGACATTTTTTTTAACGGTAGGGACAGTCCTTGGCCCAATGTACTTTTCCATAGCGGTAGCAAGCGCTGGGTGTTTTTCTTTTGGTTGTCACTAGTCTGCCTGTATTGAAATTTTGGGTAATCATATTTTTTCTCTCTTTTACCGGAGAGTATGATTGGGATCTATGCTTGACTTTCCTTACATAAGCAACACCAGACTCCTCGATATTGTTTTAGTCTTTTCTGACACTCACTATCCTCTGACAGTCTTCAGCCAGTTTTTGAAGTGTGAGATCGGGTTCGTTCTCTAATTTCGACAAAACTCTGTGTCTGATTTCCGCGTCTTTTGCCGACACTAGGCCTTGTGCGAATATCAGACATTTGAAGTTATCCGCTGACAATTTGCCTAGTTTAAAATCGTCGCAGTTTTTATTGACGACCGAGGCAAACCCTAAATAATCATCACTGTCCCTTTTTGTTAAGTTGAGACATTTCCATGTTTTGTGGAATAGAGACGTTTTGGAGCTGAATAATTCTGACAGTAATTTAACTGTTTCTAAAAAGCCAAGTTCGCAAGTTTTTTTTTGGTAAGATATAATCTACAAACTTGTTGTGTTCCACAGTTCCTAGCTTTCGTAGAAGTAGCCGGACTTTTTTTTTTGCATCAGTCCAGTCGGCACAGTCAGTAATATAGATATCTTCATATCTTCTGTAATATTCCTCAAAGGTCTTATCCTCATCTGGTGCGTAGGAAAATGTTTCGAGTGCGTTCCACACTGCATTTTGAGTGAAAATAGTAGTACTATCTGTAGGCTGGCTATTGCTTAGACTTTTAAAAAGTGCTTCTTGTTGTTTTTGCAATTCAAAGAAGAACCGTTGTTGTTTTTCCTCGTTTTTAAAGATTCTTTCTTCGTTTTCTTTCTGAAGTTGACGGAGTTTTTCCTCCTTTTTTTTTGTTGAGACTCCATTTGGAACTTCATCATTTGTGCAAACATTTCTTTAAGGTCTTCCATTTCTTTTAGACTTAAAAAAAAATTCTATTAAAAAAAATCTTTTTTTTTTCTGGAGGTGGGGAAGTTTTTTTGTTTTTTTTACTTCAGTAAATATCCCCAGAAATCAAGAATAATTACTCTGTGTGTGTGTGTGTGTTTTGTACAACACAAAACTGTAAGCGCCGAATTAAATTTTTCTCTCTGAAGTAGGGGGGGGGGAGAAAGAAAAATATGAAAATCCCTTTTTGATTACGTGACAATCTTACTTACAGATTTTTTAAAAAGTATCCGCTATCCGACACACTCCGTCGTTTGTACAATTTGATACCTTGTTGTTGTTTAACAAAAATCTTGTTCGGTTCGTTGTATGCAGGAACTTTGTTGTAGATTCTTTAACAACTTGTAGTTGGGTATCTCTTTGTTGTTGCGATGTATCTTCGCCAGTATGTTGTGCGATTAACCCCTTTTGCTTGTTGGAGAGTCTCTTTTTTCGTTCGAGTTCCTCGTCGCCAGTATGTTGTGGCCCCGGAAAGGGTCACTTATGAAAACGCAAACACGGATATTAGATAACAGATTATATTACACAAGAAAGAGAGAATTACATAGAAAAGGTAAGAAGTCTCGTACTGTTCAGATAACACCGATATTGATCTGCCTCTCTGGCAGCGAAATCTCTCAGTACTAATAACGGTGAGAAGAATCCATCATGGTGAGATGGGTAAGGCTCCCACAACAGTTATATAATAAATACCAAATCCATTTTGATACATATAAACAGTTCTATTTCAAACAATTCAGTTTAGCATGAGTACACAGTTTAGTTGTCAAAAATATTTTTATTTCAAGTTATTCAGTTTAGTCAAACAGTTTTAATTCTTACAATTTAGTTTGATATAAGTATAATTTTTGTTTACACAATGTTAAATGTCAAAATAGTTTATTTTCGAATAATTCAATTTAGCGTAGTACAGTTTCAGTGTCAAAAACAATAAACAATTCAGTTTGAATGCAAAAAAACAGTAAACTCAAGAAACCACGGTTTAGTTCTATTTAACCCATAGATAGGACCCTTATCAGGTGCTACCACTCCGGGCCAGAGTAGACCTGGGTGCGATGACTATAAAAGAGTACTCCACATTCCCCAAAGCTCCAGCATTACTGGAAGCTCACCATCGGATTGTTTAGTGTCATATCTAGGACACTTGTTGGTGGAGTCTTACCCCTCTACAGAGGTGTAGCCGACTAGGTAAACTGCTCGTGGTAGTGTGGTGGGATAAATACATTCAAACATAGAAACGAAGGAGTGGTGACGACGATAGAGAAGCAAGTTTGTTAGCAGGATATCAAAAGCAATGAATGATAGGGGGTGTCCTCGTGGTGTAATGGTTAAAGCGATGGACTGCAGAATCGTAGTAAGCGAGTTCGTACTCCAGTCGCGCTATTTCGTTCACTTTCGGGCAAATACCCTTGGAAAGGGTATGAACCCCCTTATCCTCCCAGCTATGGGTTAAATAGTACCACTACTGTTCTTCTAGGAGAATAGCTTTGGCATTAAATAACCTACAAAGGTTAATATGTCATTAAACGAAGAAATCAAACCAAACCAATGAATGAAAGACTGAAGGCGAGAAGGAAGGAAAACAGAGTTTAAGTCGAGATATATTAAAATTCTTTATGGAGGGACAGTGCAAAAGAAAGATAAAAGAGAGTATACTGTAGATATTATTTGTGCATTCCCTATTCATTTTTCACATGTATAAGTTATCCATGTCTGTATAACATTTAGATAATAAAAATATGGATGGCCAACAAACATTGTAAAGGATAAGGTAGAGAATGTGGAAGATACAAGCAAAGTGTGGAAGGATTGTGTCGGTGCGAGATAATTCATTACCTAAATTGCCAACTTCAGTGGAATTTCTGTGGGTAGTAAAAATATTACACTGCTGATAGAGAAAAAGAGCATTCACCAAAAGTTTATTTACCAATGATTACGTAATGTATACCATAATCTAATAAATGTGTAGAGCGATAATAACAAAGCTTGACCCCACTAAGTAGAAAAAATAAGTAAACTAATATAAATCAAAGATTCCTAAAGTATTTACTCAGTTACTATAAGGGGTGTCCTCGTGGTGTAATGGTTAAAGCGATGGACTGCGGAATCGTAGTAAGCGAGTTCGTTCTCTAGTCACGCTATTATGTTCACTTTCAGGCAAATACTCTTGGGAAAGGTATGAACCCCCTTATCCTCGCAGCTATGGGTTAAATAGTACTATCACTGTTCTTCTAGGAGAATAGCTTCGGCTATTTTGCTAACAAAGAAACCATCAGTTACTATAAAGATGAATAGGGAACCACAACTTGGCCTGTTATTATCCTTATACTTTATATGTAAGTAAGTTAACCGACCGTTATCGAGGGCGACCCGAAGGTTCACTTTTCTATAGCTACTACGCTGAGGTGTAGGGAAGGGAAATACTCCTTTCCCTAGATTGCTCCACTTACCCACGATCCGTTCCTAATAATGCTGAGTGTTAAGCAAGGAGGAATCAAATACTACTTTGGGAAGTCTTTGGTATGACTCGACCTAAGATTGAACCACTGTCTCACATACCACTGGCGAGCACTCAAACCATTTTGCCAAATGGATGTTTATTTATGAACTTGTTGCACGTAGAAAGTCGATTTATTTCATTCAAATCTGAAAAAAGGAAGGGGACTGGGTTGATTGATTTGATTTTAGACATTTTTGTATCTATGATTGGATGCAATGATGAAAATGAGATTTGGGAAATAAGTCTTCCGAGCAGCTGTTTCCGACCTCTAGAAAACTGATCGATGTCAACCCGTTTATGCCATGAGGTTAAGAAATCGCTTTCACTATGCGTTCATATTTTCATTTTATGTTGTTATTTCTTAAGAGTTTTTTTTTTGTATGTTTGTTTGTTTGCTTTTTGTGATTTTTTTTTTTGCACATGGTCTTATCGAAAGCGAATAATAATAATGAAGAGATATATTCAGCCCCTAGAAGAAACCTTCATAGGAACTATCATTCCAAGTCAGAGTGGATCTGGGAGTAATATCAATGAAGTGGTACTCCACTTTCCCCTGATCTCCTGAATTGGAGCCTCAATATCAGATGCAGTTTAGTGTCATAGGCTGGACAACCATATAATTTTTTTGTAGAGTTGTGGTATCCCAATGCAGAGGATACAGTCAACCTATTCAACGCTCTAATGACAAGAACAGAAGGAGGACAGAAGTAGCCCACCGCAGTATCATGTTTTGGTGAGTACTAGGCATTGGTAAGGTTATTTTAATGTGCATTTCATTGATAGCGTGATTTTGTGCTAAAATTATCTTGAAAGCTTACTAAGTCTGGAAGGTTACAAGTTTTAAGTTAGATTATTGATGTGAGATTAGTTATACAAAATAATTATACACAATTTTAAACATTTTTGTATTTCTGATGGGATGCAGTGATGAAAATGAGATTTGGGAAATAAGTATTCAGGGCAGTTGTTTCCGACCTCTCGAAAATTGACCAATAACAACATGAGTCCACTCGTTATCTGTGGACCTTGCGACGTATCCCACCCAACGGTTATTTTACCTCAGTACTCCGGGATCACGTCCTTCGCTCCACTTCTCTTCCTAATTTATTTGCTTCGGGTCTTCTCATACAACAATATCCTCAGTAGTGATATTTCCATATTTATAGCTATATATCCATTACTATATCATAATTTAATCCATATTATAAGAAATAAATACGCTTGAATAATTATGAAAATACATAACTGATTATTTTTATAAATGAAAACTTGACGAAAGAGAGGTAAATATTTCTAAACTGCGTTGATGGTACACTGGGTTTCTACAAGAATTACATACTTTTATGGCGGAGAAATCTAATCTGAATTAAAAGACACAAAGAAAAAATGTAAAAACGTCATTTCCAAGTTTGCTTTCATCTTTTATATATATTGAGTAGATCCCAGATATCTATGTAGCGGAAAAAGTAGAAAAAGACGTTTTAGTACAATGAATTATTATTAGAACTGTGTTAAGTCATTTTTGCTGTTTTCGGTAATTCATGGTCTGTTATTAACGAGCCATGTCCCGTTTCTTCTAAAGTATGGTGATCAAAAGTGTAATAATCCGTGTTTTTTTTTCATAATAAATTCTTGAAAAAGGTTTATCTCCCTTAAGTGACGAGTTTTATTTTGGTTCTCTTGCAGGTTTCCGTAGAAAAAATATCGTCTAATGAAAAAACACTCAAAAACAAAACTAAACCCAACCCAAACCAAATTATATATATTTGATATGTATGTATGTATAAAGAGGATTTTGTATTAAATAACCTACAATGGTTGCTATGCCATTAAACCCAACCAAACCAAATCATATATATTTGATATGAATATGTAAAGAGAATTTGGCATTAAATAACCTACAATGGTTGATACACCATAAAATCCAACCAAACCAAATCATATATATTTGATATGAATATGTGAAGATTTGGTATTAAATAACCAACAATAGTTGATATGCCATAAAATCAAAGAAAACTATTTCTAGTTTTGATCGCATGTTAGAAAAATTCTGAATTAATTCAAAGGAATATTAGCATGTAACTTCTTCAAATTAATTCAGAGCTTGAAAAACATTTATTTTATTTCCCTTTTGTTAAAAATAAAAATTCATTAAAAAAACACGAAAATCAATGAAGCATAAATTTAGGTGGATTTATTCGACACCCGACTAAGTTTGACATGAATTCATCATATAACAACAGGGACTCATGCCTGCCCATAACAAAAAGTGCTTGGTTCCTTCGACGTTCCTCTTCAGAGGTGCCTCAGGTGCCAAGCAATAAATTCTGCCCTGCTAAGTAATTTCTGCCCGAGGGAAAGGCCCCCTGACGATTAACTTTTAGTTATACACCCAGCGTGAACACCAGATAGGCCCTGAAATGCAAGTACATGGAAATATTGAGAATTGTTTATTGCTTAGATTTGTTTTCTTAATTTGTACAATTGAAATTTACGCAGTGATTTTAGCGTCAATGCTTATTTTTTACAGTGGTTTGCACACAACTCAAATCCAAAGGCATTTTTAATGCGTAAATGACTCATTTAATTTTAAGTTTCGAGGAGGGTTTGTGTAGATTTTTCATTTCTTGTCCTTTGTTCGTACATTTTTAAAATATGCAATCATTTCTCGTTCTTTGTTTTCTTCCATCAGACCATTTGCGTGCTGGTAAAATTCACAGTTTGTTTTGAATAACACAATGTTAGGTTTGTTAAATCATTTATAAATAATGTTGTAACTGTTTATTCAATCATCTAAATTAGAAAGTGGTGGAAATATTCAATTAACTTGCAAGCACATCGAATGGCTGAACTCACTCCACCACAATCTAATGTTAAGATTTGATAGAGTTCTAACAATACCTACCCGTGAATATTTCTGTTATTTGCATTGGAAGGAATTGCAATAATTGCTCTGTAAAGATGTATGAAATCATTTTATTCTCTGAGGTTAATCCTACTCGTTAGAACCATCCATAAAACAAATTTGGTCAAGTTTTAACTGACTGGCGTCATTTCAATTCATAATCTGCCTACATTACATGCAACAAATGTAAATAGATCTAAAGAAAGAAAATGGTTTCACTCTAAAAAAAAAAAAGTAAAGAAGCAGATGATATCAAACAGAAACTATTTCTGATGCAAGCCACGAAAATGATCTAGGGCTTCTTGTAAACACACTTGCTCAAGCCGAATGCTTATCATAGAACATGTAGCAAGAGGGACTGGTCTCTACGTAAACTCAGGTTAAACAGAGTTAATAGTGATACCATCTCTTCATTAAATGGTAAGCCCCTGAAATTAGGAGATGACTTCATATATCTTGGTAGCAATATCTCATTTACTGAAAGCCATGTCAACATACGCGAAGTTAAAAAAAAGTATTACATGGAAAAATTATCTCAAAACCTGACAAGGAATTCGGTTTAAAACCTCCATTTTTTTCGGTCACTGTATCATGCATAATACTTAGCAATGGATATTGGGTACCATGAGTGGTGTAATTATTAGCAAGCTAGACTAGCAAACCTTCACGAGTAGGTTCAATTCTCATTGGGTGCCCCATTCATATTGCCTTGTGCTACGTCTAAGCAAAAAAAGCTTATTAAATTACAACTACTTAGCGATAGATATACGGTGAAATGAAAGGTCTGGAATGAATATGAAAAAAAAAAAAATGAGACTGAGCAAGATAAATAATTAAGTACACCTTACCCAAATATTTATAAAAAGTTCATTTTCTTCTAAACTAAACAAAGCAACATCTAATTTTAAGTGAAGCATAATTCGATAAAAACTGTTATCGTTAGGAATCATTTACTACAAATTCAGACAGCATTGAAGCTTTATAACTAATTTTTAAAAAATTATGTTTGGCTAAAAAATATACTATATAGAATTTTCCTAGACTCTTTGGTACACCTAGACATACAGATGGTGGATTTGTGGAGGCTTAAACTTCTGTTGTATCAAAATTTGAAGGCCAATATAGTTGACAGATAAATATTGTTTATAATATTCAGTTTGGCATTTGGAACTAATTTTCTTAACTCTTTCTCATTTTTGTCTTTTGGAAAACAATAAACTGATATTTTATTCATCTGGCAAATAGTTTTATCTTGCCATCTTCTGTAATTTGTCTTTTGCATACAAAGATACAACTCTTGTTATACAGCTGGAAACTAGGTAATATCTGAAATGATAGATTAAGCTTCTTGAGCATAATTATTTCTTTTACTGCTTCAATTTAGAGAGAACTTTTCCAGCCAAATTAATTATACTCTTAATCCCAAATTTTATCTTTCCTTCCATACCAACAAAAGAAATTTTTGAGGGTTAGCCTAAACTTGAGAAACCACTTTTTGATTTTTTTTTTCTTTGGTGAGGGAGTTTATCCTAGCCTGCAAGCTATTCACGACGAAAAGGTCTTAGTTTGAAAACATGTATAGTCATCCCTGGCGTTCGCTACAAGAAGCAAAACCTGATACCGACAAAAATAACAGCGCTATTATAATACCCACAAGCAACAAAGAGACCATTTTCGAAAAATATTAGCACTACGGATTATCCCGAAAGTAATTCCCTGTATAAACCGTATTTATAAGCTTCAATAATCAGTATAATAATTCATTTCGTTATTATAGATGTGAAGAGAAACGCTCTTCTCGCAGTAAACAGGAGTCAATCCCTACTAAGGGGTCTAATCCTTTTGCTATATTAACTCAGAAGTAGTTGACGACACCAAGTCGCCGGGCCACCGCGCCTTCGGGCTGGCCGCCTGATATTCATGCTGAGCGGTTTTTGGCTAACTATGACTGCATGACTTCAAGGGCGGGGGATATACGTATCTCTCTGGTCATTGCATACTGACCAAAACCTTATCCGTAGCAGTTGATGACGCATAGTCCTGTTTGAATCAATGGAGTCCTTTTCCACAGCTTCAGTGGGGGGTGGGAGCAGCAGCAGATGCCCTAGTTCCAGCCAGCAGCCGGCGCATGATCCAACCAATTAACAACCGCAGTCTCAACTAGCTCTTTTCAGAGCTAACTAACAAGCTCTTACCAGATCTATTCAGAAAGTCACATGACGACGACTAGTCCTCTTACTTGCAGCTTTCTCCAAGGGAGTAAGACTTACCAGCACCAGTGGACACGCGGAGCAGCAGCGATTGAACTGCAGACCCGAAACCAGGCCCGCAGCAGACCAGTTCCAGTATCTCAGATCGCTGACGTGCCCAGACCTACAGCAGACCAGTTCCTGCATCTTAGCGCGCTGACGTCTCTAGACCTGTAACAGCCCGGCTCCAACATCTCAACACACTGACATCTCCAGACAAGCAACAGGATCTACTCCGAAAGCAGACCAGATGCGCACGGTAATTCAGACTGTACTCTGGTCCACAAGTAGTAATTTACGAAGGTCTTTTACTTCGATTTAGCACAAGGCCAAATGAATGGGGCACCCAATGAGACTCGAACTCACTCGTGTAGGTTTGCTAGTCTAACTTGCTAACCATTACACCACCAGAGGTGCCCACTCTGGTCCACAAGTAAACCAACCAGTACTTCTCGTTGTACAATTCGCCAAACCTTGGCAATTTAAATTTAGCCTCTTGTTATTGTCATCCCTACCTAGTTTGTGGTCAATCACAATTATTCATTAACGTTTGTGAAATCGACGTATTTATCGACCTCGCAACAGTATATTGGCGCGGTGGTATACAGTTAACATAAATTTGCATAATATTACATAAATTTCAATTAAGTATCGTGATAATTTAATATCTAAATTTCTGGCTCTTGTCTACATAAGATCAGTTTCTTCCAGAGTGCTGCTCCTCCAGGCAACTCCTCCCACTCAATTTAAAGGTAGGGACTGGTTTTTTTTCCCCAGTAGCGTAAGTGCCCGGCCTTGGAGATGACAAGGAGAGAGTTCTTTGTTAATTTTCTTGACAATTTCTCGTGCTAGGGCAATCAACCGCGAGGCACTTTAATTTCGGCCTTCTAGAAAAATGAATACTTTAGAAGAACCTTGAAAAATGACTGAGCGGTATTTCGTTCGAATTAAATATACTAAATTTTATTATGCAATAGAATTTACGTAAAATATTCTCAAATAAATATTATATTTGAATCTGATTTATATTTTAAAAGAAAATTTTAAAAAACTAAACATTAATATTTGTTTATTTTCCCTAAAAGAAAAACGCAACTAATAGTTTATATATGTGAAAGCCTGATTATTTTCCTTAAAGAAAAACACAACTAATGGTTTATATATTTAAGCGTGACGAATTTTCTGAAAGAAAAACATTAAGAATGGATTATATGTATGAAAGCCTGACTATTTTCCTTAAAGAAAAACACAACTAATGGTTAAAATATATGAAAGCCAGACTATTTTCCTTAAAGATAGATTTACCTAATGGTTTATATATATGAAAGCCTGACTATTTTCCTTAAAGATAGATCTACGGAATGGTTTATATATATGAAAGACTGACTATTTTTCTTAAAGATAGATCTACCTAATGTTCTATATATATATGAAAGCCTGACTATTTTCCTTAAAGATAGATATACCTAATGGTTTATATATATGAAATCCTGACTATTTTCCTTAAAGAAAAACACAACTAATGGTTAAAATATATGAAAGCTTGACTATTTTCCTTAAAGATAGATCTACCTAATGTTCAATATATATATGAAAGCCTGACAATTTTCTTAAAGATAGATCTACCTAATGTTCAATATATATATGAAAGCCTGACAATTTTCTTAAAGATAGATCTACCTAATGTTCAATATATATATGAAAGCCTGACAATTTTTCTTAACGATAGATCTACCTAATGTTTTATATATATGAAAGCCTGACTATTTTTCTTAAAGGAAAACACGGCTATAGTTTATATATATGAAAGCCTAACCATTTTCCTTAAAGAAAAATATAAGTAATGATTTTTATATATGAAAGCCAGACTATTTTCCTTAAAGATAAACACAACTAATGACTTACGATATATATATGAAAACCTGACAATTTTCCTAATCGACAAATCTACTCAACTTCTCTCTATTAAACTGGTCAGAATAAGAAATGTGACATCTGAAGTAAATGTGAGTGGTTTTTTTGTTTTGTTTTTTGAGAAACGTATCTATCATTATTTGGTCACTTGGGAACAAGCAATGTCTTCTTATTGAGACCTCTCTTTAACATTTCTGAGAATCCCCGCAACGTTACAGCATTGGCTACAAAAATACCCACCAATCGCCTGGCATTTTACCGGCGGCAAACTACACATTAAACACTGTTAATTTACAGACATCTCAATTACATGTAATTCCGGACACAACCAACAACGAGGATTATCTCAAGTATGTATGGTCAATAACAAACATAATTCTACGCACAAAATTTTTAGTTCTTTTTAGTAATGGCAATTATAGGGTAACTCCACACTCCCCACAGAGCTCCAGGACTGGAGTCTACAATCAGAAGCAGTTATTGTTATGCCTCAGGCACATCTTTCTTGGTGGGTGTCTTACTCCTCTGCAGAGAAAGGTGGGAGAGAGAGAGAGAGAGAGAGAGAGAGAGAGAGAGAGAGAGAGAGTAAGATAGATAGATAGATAGATAGATAGATAGATAGAATTCTTGCCAGAAAATTCCATTGGCGTTCTGAATAAAAGGTAAATACAGTATATGATTTTCTTGCTGATCTTCATTCGAAAAGTGATCTATAAGGTTTTTTTTAAACTTTTACCCCAAAATTCCAAAAATTCATTTCTTCTTGCCGACAAACGAAGATGCTTCTTAAAGTTTTCATGAAAAGTTAATTTAAAGTGATAGGAGTTTTATTTTAATTGTTTATTTATTTATTCTTTACCAAAAAATATTTTCCCAAGAACGTGTATTTTAAAGATTTTTTTTAAAAAGCCGTTATCTTCGTAGTAGTGTTTTTTTTTTTTTTTTTTTTTTTATCTGGGTGTTGTTTGCTTGTTTGTTTGGGGATCTTTTGTTTTTTTTAAATGATTTTTAATAATAGTTCTAATAGTTGATTCAGGAAATAGGATTTACACTCCAATATATATTTTTTAATGGCCGAGATACAAGAAAATTCTAGAAAATAGCATCCTGATGCACTTGTTTCCGAAACCAAAACGGTGGACGTTAGTAAACTAATTAGTTTCGGGGACCTATTGGTTAGGGAGGTCATGTAATTTGAGCTCCCAACTACGTCCGCACCTTTGATTTAGTCTCGCGAAAAATAAAACGGTATGTTTGGAACAGATCACGTGACAAGGAGTAACACTATATATATACTCTAAACTTCCAATAATTCGCTCTTTTACATTTTGACTCTCAGAAACAGCTCTCATCCTGTCTTTCAACTCTTACATTCTGAATCCCAGCTAGTGACGTATAGCTCAAGAAACATACAGTGGGCGCGTTCAAGTTCTTTCTTATGTTCTGCCTATCTGTCAAAAGCATTTATACAACCTCAGACTCTTCAGCAAAACCAGAAAGAAACAAAAAGCATGTACATTGGTACTTTTGAGTAAAATACTTTGTGAACATGCACATATAGCCTGTAGGATACTGTTAATATTTAATCTATTTGCATACACCTAGATAATAACCGCTCACACACACACATACACACACACAGAGATATTTGGCGAACTATATTTTGAACATTTGTAATATTTTTTAAAAATGTACTTGTTAATATATAAATGTATTTTTGTTTATATTGCTTTGTTGTGAATGTTCCTTTGTCCGCGTCGTTTATATCGTTTGCCTTTTAATAACGTGCCACTACAAGGTTAGTTTGAAAATTTTCTTACGTCGACCTGATACCTTTTGACTTTATAGCGGTTCGAGGAATTGTTAATTTCCCTAACACTATATTTTTTTTAGGCAACACAAATGAATTACGAAACTTTTCTTTAACACACAACAAAGAAAGTTTTTCATTTGCAGCTTTGAATATGGTTTGTTCTTGGTGCTGTAAGACTCGTGGTGTTTCGGCTTGTTAGTGTTGAAGACGAAATGGCTTAGCGGGATGTTGAGATGGCAGCGTGTGTTGCTGGACGTGTGAAGGATTGTGTTTAGAGTCACCGTGTAGTTTTGTATCTGGTATTTGGGGGAGAGTATGCGCTATCTCCATTAATGTGGACCAGAAGTGAAATATGAGCTAGTGTGTCGAGAGCGGAGTTACGCTCGGATCGACATAGCCAATTTTTGGGGTGACGTGAAGTGGTGCCTGTGGAAGGCATGCTGAATGCCTCCAATTCAATTTCAACTGGGATCCCTTGTACGAAATCCATAAATTAGATGGTTCCCTCGTTGAGTGTCCATGTTGCTGCTGCTGGTGTTGCTATGTTAAAAAGCATCGCTAAGCAGGGACGACTATAGGAACGTCTGTTCTGGTCGCCGTCTCAAGCCGAAGAGACTGGGTTTGGCCGCTCAGCCGTTTTGCTAGCCGGAAATGAAAGTCCGGGCTGAATAGGATAAGTCATCCTGATTGGGTGAAATTAAGTGTTGAAATAAATTGAGCGCCAAACCAAAATACGAGATTTTCCTCTTCTCTACAACTTCTATTCAAATTTACACTCTTAACTATTCTTAGAGGTAAGTTTTCTTCACTCATTTGAAGAAATATCGCTAGTTTAGAAAGCCGAAGTAGCAAAAGAACATTAATTATGGCGTTATAAATAATCAGGTGAACACATTAAATTCAGACATCATATGCACACAGAAATTTACGCGGTGCCTTCAATAAGTGTCCAGGGGTTTTTTTGTACAGGTATTTAAAATTGTCGTAGACTCTTCAAAATTCAGTATCTTATTGCTATACATCTTATGAGATGACTGATTAATTTTTATGATTTCAAGTTCAAATGAACAGCAACAGCAGCAATTGGAATACACCCTACTAAAGCCTGATTGTCACAGCTGGTGAATTTCACAAATGCAATCTGGACGTGAGGACACTTTAGAAGAACGATATGCAATAAAATTTTGTTTTAAACTTTGAAAAATGCCACAGAAACGTATGGAATGCTTCAGACTGCTTTTCGACAATCTTGCATGAATCGAGCATCAGTTTTTGAGTGGCATAAGAGATTCAAGGAAGGCAGGGAGTCTGTGAGGGATGATGAAAGGTATGCGAGGAGTAAGGAAGTCAATACACCAGAGTTGATTGGCCAAAGGGTTAGGGTTAGGGTTACTATGTTGAGGTTTTAAGGGAGTTCAGGAAGAGATTCCTAGGGAAGAGGCCAGCATTCTTCAAATCGGGTTAGTGGCATTTCCACCTGGACAATACTCCAGTCAACAACTCCATCCTTGTCACAGACTATTTGACCAAGATGGGGACTAGAGTTTCATGTGTGTACTATCAATTAAAGTGCCCATACGAAAAAAGTCTGGAAACTTATCTAATGATCCTCGTAGCTTAAGAATATCGAAGATAATATTCATATCCACATAGTGATTGTTATTTCTCATCAGATCACCTTCTCTCCATTGATTGCTGAATAACCATGTACATGCAGATGTCTTTCCATCCTGCATGAATATTCACAAAAGGGGTACTTGAACTTTTCATCTTTCCAAATTGCCAGCTAGGAATATTTTGGGGTATTTTAGAGTACCTAATCAAAAGGGGTACTTGAACTTTCCAAATTGCCGGCTGAGGAATATTTTTGAGCATTTTAGAGTACCTTATCAAGCCATCATCTTGAGTACCTAATCAAACCATCATTTTAAACTACCTAATCAAACAATCATTGTAGAGTACATAATCAAAACCACCATTTTAGGGTGCCTAATCAAAACCACCATATTAGAGTACTTAATCAAAACCGCCATTTTAGAGTACCATGTTAAAAGTAACATTTTAGAGTACATAATCAAAACCACCATTTTAGGGTGCCTAATCAAAACCACCATATTAGAGTACTTAATCAAAACCGCCATTTTAGAGTACCATGTTAAAAGTAACATTTTAGAGTACATAATCAAAACCACCATTTTAGGGTGCCTAATCAAAACCACCATATTAGAGTACTTAATCAAAACCGCCATTTTAGAGTACCTAATTAAAAGTAACATTTTAGAGTGCATAATCAAAACCACCATCTTATTTACAAATCAAGTTACACGTAAGACACCTGAAACTTAGTGAACGTGAACTACTGATGGGATTTCATTTGGTTAACAAACGGAAACGTCTACATGTGGTACATTTCAGCACCTGCTGGACGACAACAGGAACATGACTTTTGTTTTACTGTCGAAGAGTCTGCTTAAATATAATATACTCTTGAGGCTTTGGTTCAAAATCAAGTATATCAATTCCTGATGATTTTCCTCCAGGATGACTGACTTTCATTCAGTGCTTCCCAGTAGTTCACATCAAACATTTAGGCATTAAGGTTATTTTTCAAGGCATCCTTAAACCGCTTCCTTGTTTTTTTTTTTTAATGACTTTTTAATTCTAACAATGTGATCAGCCCAACGTATCTAATTCAAAATTGTTATTTTCTCAATGCTGCATGTTCTCTCAAGAACAACAGTGTCTGTGGTGTAAGAGGTTAATTTGATGTTTAAGATTTTTAATTCTGGTGAAACTTCTCTAGGAGCTTAACATGAATGCTTCTAGGTTGCCCACATTTCAGATCCGTTTAGATCCAGATCAAACCCAGCTTTAATTACTCTGACCTCAAATATCCTATTTACCCAACCCCTCCGCTCGGGCAGGATATGACACAAGGTCAAGTTTTTAAGCGGAGTTTAACAGGTTTGAATTCAGAGTTTTCCTTCTCTTAGACTAGTTGCCCCACCAAGGCTGAAGAACGTAATCTGCCCTACTATTTACCCATAGCTGGAGGGAGAATAATTGGATTCATACCTTTCCCAAGGGTATTAGTGCTATGTGAAATGCAATCAGTCTCGTACAAGATTTGAACTCGTGTCGCCGTGTCCATATCCTGTGACGATAACCATTACACCACGGGCACCTCAAATATACTGAGTTTTATGTTTCTAGTACTTCCACGATATTGGCCCAGTCGGCCGAGGTGCAGAATACATCAGCTGCATCGCTGCAGAGAGGTAAGACTCCCCCAATGAGTGTCCTGATATATGACATTAAACAATCTGATGATGAGGTTCCAGTAATGCTGGAGCTTTGGGGAATGCTGTGCACCCCTTCATTGCCATTGTTCCCAGGTCTACTCTGACCCGGAGTAGTAGCACCTGATAGGGTCCTATCTATGGGTCAAATAGAACTAAGCTGTGTACTTATGCTAAACTGAATTGTTTGAAATAAAACTGTTTTACATTTAACTGTATGTAAACAAAAACTGTACAAATGCTAAACTGTACTATTTGAAATAGAACTGTTTATATGTTTAAAAATGGATTTGGCATTAAATAACCTATAATGGTTAATATGCCATAAAACCCAACCAAACCAAACCTTTATATTTAATATACATGTATAAAGAGGATTTAGCATTAAATAACCTAAAATGGTTGATATGCCATAAAACCAAAACGGAATTCTATGATATAACAAGACTTGTATTACAAGCTTCACAAAATCACAACTGGCTTTAACCATTCTCTGATCCGCCTCAGAATCAAGAGTACCATCTCGGCTGATTGTACTTCTGAGACAAACAAAGCTGTCCACCATTCCAAGTTTTTTCTCTTCATCATGATGTTGGGCTTAATATATGCATGTCCGATTGGTAGAGGTACATATCTTTGGTGTTTTCCAGTCTGATGGTGAGTCCGAAAGCATTGCATGCTCCAGAGAAGATGTCCATTATCCTCCGCATGTCCTCTTCCGTGTGAGCGACGAGATCGCATCATCGGCAGAAAGAAATTCTCGGAAGAGCGTCTGAAATGTTTTCAACACACACACACACACACACACACACACACACGCGCGCGCGTTTCTCACACGCCACACACGGATTCACCTAATAGCAGCCGATCACTGACTTCACAGAATTATCATTCAGTTGTGAATAGCAATGAACTTAAGACACTCTAACTAAAAGTGTCTTAAGTTCATTGCTATAATAAAATATCACTATGGTGCTACATATACATATATATATATATATATACATATATATATGTGTGTGTGTGTGTGTGTGTGTGTACTCAACCACTCCGTACAAGCAGGATTGAACTCAAGGCCACTTTTTAATCAGTGATTAACAGGTTTGAATTCAGAGTTTTTCTTCTGTAAATACTAATTGCCAGAGCAAAGTTAAAGATCCGAGTATGTATGTATAAGGGAAAAACTGGAAATAATAACGACTGTATGAAAATGTATAGAGATAAACAAAGGGAATGATTTTATTTATAGAAATATCTGACAACATTAAACATTTCATGGTTTAGACATAGCGTTTTATCATCTCTATATATTTACAGACGCACACACATGTATATGTCTTTGTGTGTATATGTGTGTGCGTGTCTGTCTGTTTGTGTGTATATGAATGCGTATGCGTGTCGGTCTGTGTGTGTGTGTGTGTGTGTGTGTGTGTGTGTGTGTGTGTGTGTGTGTGTGTGTGTGTGTTCTGAGGTAAGAAAAACAAGACGTGAAAACCAATTTGATGGAATGTTTATATATCTATTGAAAACGTAATTAGGGACGTCTGTCGTTATGAAAATATAAAAAATGAAAACCAAAATCTTTTGAAAATGAACTTATTACGGTTATTTAAAACTATGGACTATCTTCCTTCTATCCTGTCAGATACTTTATCCATATATTCACACACACACACACATGTATATATATATATATATATATATATATATATATATATTTATATATATATATATATATATATATATATATATATATATATATATTAGTTAAACTGGGCGACCATAGTCGAGGGTGACCCAAAGGTTTCCTTTTCAATAGCTACTACACCAAGCTATTGGGAAGGGTGCAACTCCATTCCATGGAGTGCTCCACTTACCCTTAATAATCGGCTCAAGGCCATAATGGTTAAAATGTTCGCCAGTGGAAACCGGGGTTCAATCTCAGGTCGAGCCATACCAAAGACATAAAATAGTACTTGACACCTCATTGCTAAATACACACACACACACACACTCACACACATATATATATATATCCTAAAGTAATTACGATTAACTCTTTTATTCTAGGTACATAAATGGTGTTCTTTATCTCTTTCTTTCTCTCTCTCTCTTTCTCTCTCTCTCTGTATATATATATATAGAGAGAGAGATGGAGAGAGAGAGTCAAAGAGAGAGAGAGAGACAGAGAGACAGAGAGAAAAAGAAAGAGAGAGGGAGGTAGGAGAAACAAAACAATTTCGTTTCTTACTCAAACATGAAATGCTATCTCATCATATTTGAAAGCGAAAAATCTGCACAATCAATAGAGTTTGTTTGTTTGTTTATTAGAGTTTTATGGCATATCAACCTTTGTATGTTATTTAATGCCAAATCCATTTTTATACAAATAAGCAGTTTTATTTCATACAATTCAGTTTAGCATAAGTACAGTTTGTCAAAAACATTTCTATTTAAGCTATTCTGTTTAGTCAAACAGTTCTAATTCAAACAATTCAGTTTAGTATAAGTGCAGTTTTTGATCCCACACAGTTAAATACCAAAAAAGTTCTATTCCAAATAATTCCGTTTAGCATAAGTACACAGTTTCAAAGTCAAAAAACAGTTCTATTTTAAACAATTCAGTTTAGCATGCGAAAACAGTTCTATTTTAAACAATTCAGCTTAGCATGCGAAAACAGTTTCTGTTTAGAACAATCCACTTAACGCAAGTACCTGGTTTAGTTCTATTTGACCCATAGATAGGACCCTTATCTGACCCTTGTTACCTCTCCGGGCAAGAGTGGACCGGGAGCGATGACAATAAAGAGGTACCCCGCATTCCCCAAAGCAGCTGCTCAACTATCAGATTGTTCAATATCATATCTAGAACACTCGTTAGGGGAGTCCGCAGAGATACAGTCGGTTTATTCTACAGCTCCTGTCGACTGGGCCATCAATAGGATTTGAGACACCTTGATATTCATTGAGGAAAAAATAAACAATTACAAACAACACGAAACTCTAAACATAATTAATTATTTAATCAACAAACTGGAAAAAATTAAGATAAAAAATGAAAATAAACAACGAAAAACTGAACAACTTATCATCTACGATAAATCAAATTGAATATCAAATTTAGTGTGGCAAGAAATGGTTTGGTTTGGTTTGGTTTGGTTTGGTTTTATGGCATATTAACCATTATTAGTTATTCAATGCCAAATCCTGTTTTTGCATATATATTAGATATTTAACTGGACCATAGGCCTAATGAGTAGAGTGTTCGTCAATGGTCAAGAAGACCGGGGTTCTATCTAAGATCGAGTCATACCAAAGACTCAAAAATGGTACTTGATACCGCATTGCTTAGCAATCAGCATTCTAAGGTTAGGATCAAGGGTAAAGCGGAGCAATCCAGGGAATGGAGCAGCACCTTCCTCTACACCAACTTAACTTACTTATTTAGATATATGATTTGTAAACACATTTTGTAGATACACACAGTCAAATTATCAAACACTTTTATTTCTAACAATTCAATTTAGTATAAGTCAACAAAATTAAATGGTTACAAGTATTCCTGTGTGTCACTAATAATTCAATTAAAGGTCAGTTATTTGTTTGCAAACATATAAACGATCAAACAGTTCTACTTCAAACAATTCCGTTTTGCATGAGTCATTTATTTGCACTCAGTCTAAATGTCAAACAGTTCTATTTGACCCATAGATAGGAAGGGGTACTCTGCATTTCCCAAAGCTCCAGCATTACAGGAGCTTCACCATCAGATTGCTTAGTGTCATATGCAGGACACTCTTTGGGGATTACCCTTTATTGCCATCGCTCCTGACCCGGAAGCGTAGCATCTGATAGGGTCGTATGTATGAGTCAAATAGAACTAAACTGTGTACTTATGTCAAACTGAATTATTTGAAATAGAACTGTTTTTGACATTAAAACTGTACTTATGCTGATCTGAAATGTTTGAAATAGAACTGTTTTGACATTTAACTGTTTGTAAACAAAAATATACATGTACTAAACTGAATTGTTTGAAATTTAATTCGGTGTTAAATGTCCCGAAAAGTGTTGACACAGCGTAAAACCAACCAACCAACCAACCATATCATGGAAGATTCTCCTGCAAATACATCAAGTACACTAATTAATTTACTAGTTCTATAACCAATATAACTTTTAAAATCAACTATGAATGAAATTTTAGGAGCAGAAACCTTATTCACCTTTTCGAATGCACACGTGGCTTCGAAAAGTATATAGCGAAACCAGAATGACCGTTCAATTTGAAAATAAACAACTATAGGCATATAATGAAATGATTAAACCTTAATTAATTATTCTCTATTCAATCACATTGCCTCTAAACAAACAATGGCTTTTAAAAAACACATATCACATGAATACTCGAAACATATTAAGGCCAATGGATATTATGCCCAGTGACATTAGCCTCTAAAACACTAAATTTCGATCCTCAATAAATATTGATACCAAAATCGAATAAGAAAAATATTCTCGTTACTTTTAACAGACGTAAAAAAACAGTTTAAATAACTTTTAGAATTGAAAATATTTTAGACAATAACCAAAGTTCTCATTATAGTTCCAATTTTATAAATGCGAATGCCCAATTGACAGTCGTACATGGGAGAAATTTGTCAGTCTTCAAATGCATTCTTCGTAAAATAAACAGTGATAGCCAAATGTCGAAATTGGTCGGAATTAATATATATATATATATATGTGTGTGTGTGTGTGTGTGTGTGTGTGTGTGTGTGTGTGTGTAGAGGGGTAAGACCCCACCTTTAGTATTGCTGGATCTTTGGAGAATGCCAAGTACCCTTTTATTGCCATCGCTCCCAGGTCCACTTTGGTCCAGAATGGTAGCACCTAAAATGGTCCGATCTACGGGTAAAAATAGAACTAAACAGCGTACTTATGCTACATTGAATTTTTTGAAATAGAACTATTTAGACATTTAAACTGCGTACTTATGCTAAACTGAATTGTTTAAAATAGAACTGTTTTTGACTTTTGAACTGTGTACTTATGCTAAACTGAATTGTTTCAAATGGAAATGTTTTTACATTGAAACTGTGTACTTATGCTGAACTGAATTGTTTTAAATGGAACTGTTTCTTTGTATGAAAATGGATTTGGCATTAAATAACAAACAATGGTTGATATGTCATAAATCCAAACTAAACCGAAATTACTTAATTCGGCGTTAAATGACCTGAAAAGGGTTGATACACCGTAAAATCAAGCAAGCAACCAACCAACCAATCATTCAAAGTGCTTCACCTTTAAATGAGATAGATGATCCCTGCTTATTTTATAATTACTTGTTGAGTTTGAGCTCAATGTTTTTTTGTTTGTTTTTCCCACTTTTTTTTTACTTTTTTTTTCTATTTACGTATTTTCTCTTTCTGAGATCAATTGGGATAAGTGGCTATTTTGCAAAATATTCACAGGAAAATTAATTATTCTATTCATTTATTTAATTGAACATCATAAGCCTTGCTCACCAGTAAAGCATGTGGGTCTTTAAAAACACACACACACACACACACACACACACACACACACACACACACACACACACACTCTCTCTCTTTCTCTCTCTCTCTCTCTCTCAAACACACACACTCTCATACTCTCTCTCTCTCACACACACACACTCACATACACACACACACATACACTCTCTCTCTCTCTCTCAAACACACACACTCTCATACTCTCTCTCTCACACACACACACACTCTCTCTCTCTCTCAAACACACACACTCTCATACTCTCTCTCTCTCTCTCACACACACACTCTCTCTCTCTTTCTCTCTCTCTCTCAAACACACACGCTCTCATACTCTCTCTCTCTCACACACACTCACAGACACACACACTCTCATACTCTCTCTCTCACACACACACACACACACACACACACACACACACACTCTCTCTCTCTCTCTCTCAAACACACACACTCTCATACTCTCTCACACACACACACACACTCTCATACACACACACACACACTCTCTCTCTCTCAAACACACACACTCTCATACTCTCTCTCTCACACACACATACACACACTCTCATACACACACACACACACACACACACTCTCTCTCTCTCTCTCTCAAACACACACGCTCTCATACTCTCTCTCTCACACACACTCACACACACACACACACACACACACTCTCATACTCTCTCTCTCTCACACACACTCACATACACACACACACACTCTCTCTCTCTCTCTCTCTCTCTCTCTCTCTCTCTCTCTCTCAAACACACACACTCACACACTCTCTCTCACACGCACTCACACAGAGCGAGAAAAACATATACACATGCGCATATATTCGCTCAAAAACACACAACATTGTTCAAACTTTCTCATCCTTGTTTTTAATAATCAAATATATTCTTATAATTAGATATTAATTGTGAAATAGTATTTTTTCTCTATATTTGTATGTGTGTCTGTAAGAAAATGTAACCTAAATGGAAATTACCTAATGTCATACAAGTAAGATTAACAATATGATTTCACAAAGCAATTATATAGTCTTTAATTAGGTGTTTATTAAGATTATGAAATTATTTTTTTTATTAAACTGGCAATTAGCAGTAAGAGTAATTACTGTTTTCAGGTGTTGCAAACCAACAGAAAGCTTGGTGTAAAATGCCACTTGATTTAACTCTCACTTTCATTAGTTCCATAAATTTACACTTATTTACAGCCTACATCAATAAGCATTGGTAAGTCTTTGGTTTAAGAACAACCACTTGAGAATAAGGATCCCTTGTAATCAGATTAAAGGTCAAAATACAATATCACTGATCCTGAATGATAGAATTTAAGAATCCAATCTCTTGTTTTTGTTTTTTTTTGTTTTTTTTGTAAAAGCTAAACGTACACAATAAGTCTTTCACAAAACTCAAGTTTATTTGCGTTTATGAAAAATGTTCTGTGATAAATTATGAAGGCATCGAAGTTATGTTTTTTATTTACTCCTTTAGAGTTTTTCACATCAGTATTAGCTGATGGTTTCTCACTGGAGTTTGAGTGACAGCAAGTCTCCTCAAGTCTCCAGGACTCTTCTCAGGATTCTGGCCGTTCTTAGCAATGCTGTCGTTTGGATAGTCTCTACCCATCCGCCAACTTCCAAGTCTTCCAGGCCTTTGAATAATCCTTTAGTTATTGTGCCTAACACACCGATCACAATTGGCACAATCGTTACTTTCATGTTTCACAGCTTTTTCAATTCTCTAGCAAGGTCGAGGTGCTTATCTTTCTTTTCACTTTCATTATTATTATTATTATTATTATTATTATTATTATTATTATTATTATTATTTACTCATTAGAGTTTTTCACATCAGCGTTGGCTGATGGTCTTTCACAGGAGTTTGAGTAACAGCAAGTCTCCTCAAGTCTCCAGGACTCTTACTATTATTATTATTATTATTATTTATTAAAATTATTATTTGTTATTCATTATTATTATTATTATTATTATTATTATTATTATTATGTTTATTATTATGTTTATTATCCGAGGGATTTCCCATGGAGTAGTTATTAACGTCTTGAAACGGTGAAATCGTATTAAGCGAGTATCACTCATAAACAAGTACACCCCCAGTAATGTTTTATAAAAAATGATATGGTTAATTTTCTTCTAAACTAAATATACCAGGATTTTTATTGTTTTTAGTGAAACATTAAGCTATCAAAACAGGTATTATTAGATATTCCCATTGGACTAGTGGATAGAATGTTCGCCTAATGGCCTAGAAGACCAGGGTTCAATCCCAGGTCGAGTCATACCAAAGACTCAAAAATGATACGTTGTCATTAAATAACCTACAAAGGTCGATATGCCATAAACCCCAACCAGTCATGTGAGAGAACTTATTTCTCGTTGGTTTACACATTCTATCTTTCCAATTGTATATATTGTCTGATAATTCTCTTAGATTAATGCTCTTTAAAAGTGTTTGCTAATGGCCCGGGAGACCGGGGTTCAATCCTAGAGGAGTCATATCAAAGACTCAAAAAATGCTACTTGATGCATCCTTGCTTAATACTCATCATTATAAGGTACGGATCAAGGGTAAAGTGGAACAATCCAGGGAAAGGAGTTGCGCATTCCCCTACACCTTGGTGTTGTCGCTATAGAAAAGAGAGCCATCGGGTCACCCTCGACTACGGTTGCGAACTTTATTTTTCTTTTACTTTTATATGTAAGGTATGTATTTAATTTGGATTCCTACAAATTCATATTTTTGGTTACGGTTCCATGATAAAATCCAGGTGTCTTGGTCAGAAAATTAACTCTTTAAAAAGCGATTGTACTTATTTGAGAGCGATAATGTATATAATTACTCAAATCCTCTGCCACTTGTGGTAAAAGATTCCATTGTGAAATGGATAAAGTGGTGCACTGAAAACTCGTTGTGTGCGAGTTCGAACTCCAATGGCACTTTTACGTTCACTTTCGAAATAATACTTTTGTTCAATAAGGATGGCTTTTGTATTAAATAACCCCCGATGGTTGACATGCCATTAAAAAAAGAAAGCGAAACTGATATACATACATATATACATAGACATCTACTTATATATATATATATATATATATATATATATACATGCGCAATACTATCACTGTTCTTCAATAAGGATGGCTTTGGCATTAAATAACCCACGATGGTTGACATACCATTAAACAAAGAAAAACTGATATTCGTACATATATACATAGACATCTACTTATATATATATATATATATATATATATATATATATATATATATATATAAATACTGTTCTTCAATAAGGATGGCTTTGGCACTAAAAAACGCACAAAGGCTGATATGTCATTAAACAAAGACACTAAAATTGATATGCATATACACATATATACATAGACATCTACTCATATATACACACATATATACATACACAACACTATATCTGTTGTTTTTTTTCAAGGATGGCTTTGGCATTAAATAATTTGCGAAGGTTGATATGTCGTTAAACAAAAAAAAAACGCTATTGATATACATACATATACATATACACATATATACATAGACATCTACTCATATATATATACATACGCAATACTATCACTGTTTTTCAATAAGGGTGGCTTTGGCATTAAATACCCTAAGAAGGTTGATATGTCATTAAAAACAAAGAAACTGAAACCACCTGGATGCAATACAAGTTCAACTTGTAAGAGATAGTACTGCTGGTTTGAATTGTTTTCCTTCTCCCAGAACGGTTGCCAAACTAAGGTTAAAGTCCCCAATCTAACCTAATATTTACATATAGCTGGTTCATGCCTTTCCCAGATACATTAGCGCAAAGTGAAGCACAAAGAGCCTCGTCCAGGATTTGAATTTGGCTGCCGTGTTCATTTCTTAACACGATAACCATTGTGTCATGCGCCTCATTCGTGAAGGTTTGCTGGTCTAACTTGCTAACCATTACACCACCTGGCCTTCTGATCGGAATTCGATGATGCGTTTGTATCTCAAAGTTCAAAATTATTTCATGAATCCTATTTTTTCAGACAGATTCTGATTAGTACTTACACAATTTGTCATATGGTCAAATTTTAGCCCCTAACACAATTCCAAGTGGATGATTTTTCCTATGAAGTTATCCCTATCCACGCATTCCTCTGTCTTAGTTTGCTATATACGCTCGGTGATTAACAGTTTCATATTTGTCACCACATAACCTACACTTGCTATCTTGTTTTTTTACGAATTTTTCACACTTGTAGTAAGTAGTGGCCTTCATTGAAGCCCGAGTGACAGCAAGTATTCCAAGATCTCTTGGATTCTTCTAAAAATTCTAACTTATCTCAGCAATGTTGTGGTCCGGGTAGTCCCAATTCTTCCTCAGATTTCCACTTCCATCCAAGTCATTTTTACAAGCTCTTTGAGATTGTTCTAAGAATTCTGACTATGGCTGGTATTACTAACACTACTATGTTCCATATCTTCTTTAGCTCTCTGGCAAGGTCCCGGTGATTAACCAGTTTTTGTTAGTTTTTCTTTTTTGTTCTTTTCTTTTTCCTTCGCTTTTCTCTAAGATCGTTTGGAACAGCGAAGTCAACTATCTGACAAATTCTTTTTTCTTTTTAATTAACACAGAACGTTTTTTTTTTTCTGGCCGAGTTTGTATGATCCATCTTTATCTCAAAATCTAAGTTAATTTTGTGTGCTGCATTTTCCACTTTCTCCTTTTTAGCTATGTCATCTTAGGTGTAATAATAATATACTCTTTAAAGTTTTTCACATCAGTTTTAGCTGATGTTCTTTCACTGGAGTTTGAGCGACAACTAATCTCCTCAAATCTCCAGGATTCTTCTCAGTATTCTGGCCGTTCTCAATAATGTAGTAGTTTGGATGGTCTCCACTAGTCCGCCAACTTCCAAGTCCACCTGTCTCTTTAGTAATCCTTTTGTTAATGTTCCAAACGTACCAATTATAATTGGTATAATTGTCACCTTCATGCTAGCAAGGTCGAGGTACTTATCCTTCTTTTCACATTCTTTCAGTTTTACTCTGTGGTCAGCCGGGACAGCAAAGCCGACTGTTTTGCAAGTTCTCTTTTTTTGTTGATGATTATTAGGTCTGGTCTTCTGGCCGAGATTAGGTGATCCGTTTGTATGTCAAAGTCCCATAGGAGTTTATATGTGTCATTCTCCAGGACAGCAGCTGGGTTGTGCATATACCATTTATTCATATGGTCAAATTTAAATTTCTTGCACATTTCCCAGTGGATCACTTTACCCATCCAGTCATGTCTAGTTTTATACTCCTTCTGTGCTAATTTGCTGCATTCGCTTATTATGAGATTAATGGTTTCGTCTCTATCACCACATATCCTACATTTTTGTTGCATCTTATCTATTCTGGCTTTGATATGATTGGTTCTTATGACGTTGTTTTGTGCTGCTATTTGGAGAGATTCTGTTTCTCTCAAAAAGTTTCCTTTCCTTAGCCAGGGCCAGGTTTTCTTGTGTGAGTTGTTGATTATTAGTCGTTTAAAACGCCCATAGAGTTGTTTTTCTTCCCATTTTTGTTTCCTAGTTATTGTCATTCTGTTGTCCGTCGTGTTGTCCGTCTCGTTTCTGATAGCTGTAATCAGAAATCCTTCGTGTTTTTCTATGTAGTTCTCGAGTCATTATATGGATGCTTCAACACTGTCTTTAATGCTGACAAGTCTTCTTCCTCCCTCCTTTCTTGATACATATAGTCTGTCAACATCGTCTCTGGGATTATTATTATTATTATTATTATTATTTTACTCATCGATTTTTTTTCACATCAGTGTTAGCTGATGGTTTTTCGCTGGAGTCTGAGTGACAGAAAGTCTCCTCAAGTCTCCAGGACTCTTCTCAGTATTCTGGCCGATCTCAATAATGCTGTAGTTTAGATAGTCTCAATTCGTCTTCTAATTTCCAAATCCTCCAGTCCCTGTACCAATCCTTTAGTGACTGTACCGAGCGCGCCAATTACAATTGGTATCACCGTCACTTTCATGTTCCATTTATTATTCCTTGCGAGTTTTTCATACCAGCGTTAGCTGATAGTCTTTCACTGGAGTCAGAGTGACAGCAAGTCTCAAGGATTCTCTTCAATATTGATGCCTTCACTGGAATTTAAGTGGTAGCGAGGCTCTTATTATCCAGTACTTTTCTCAGAATTCTACCAAATCTTATTAATGCAGTTGTTCGGATGGTCTCTATCTTTTCTAATGTCTTTTCAAAATTCTTTGGAATTGTTCCAAGTGCTTTGACTATTGTTAGTGTTCCATATTTTTTCAGTTCTCTGACAAGTTTCCAGTTATTATGCAATTTTTCGCTTTCCTTCAATTTCACTCGGAAGTCGCCTGGAACAATAAAGTTTACTAGTTAGCACGACTTTTTCTTTTCTTTTGTTTTACTTTGTTTTCCCTTTTTGTTAATTATAACTAGTTAATTATAACTTATCAATTATAACTAGTTTGTTAATCATAACTAGTTCTGGTTTTCTGACCTGGATTTATTAACTCATTAATTTCATCTCAAATTCTAAAGAATTTTGTGTTCCCTATTCCAGACCAGTTTCTGCTGTGGGTATATTTGTCTTGCAGGATGTGACACAAGGTCAATTTTTTAATGACATTTAGCAGGTTTGAATTCAGAGTTTTCCTTCTCCTAGACTGGTTGCCATAGCAAGATTAAAGAGTTCAGTCTGTATTTACCCAACCACTGCCCCATGAGTAGGATGCAACATAGGTCAATTTTTATGCAGAGTTTATCAGGTTTGAATTGAGAGTTTTCCTTCTCCTAGACTGGTTGCCATACCAAGGTTAAAGAGCCCAGTCTGGATCTACCTAATCCCTCCATTATGAGCAGGACGTGAAACAAGGTCAATTTTTAAGCAGAGTTTAACAGGTTTGAATTGAGAGTTTTCCTTCTTCTAGACTGGTTGCCGTAGCAAGATTAAAGAGCACAGTCTTTATTTACCCAACCCCTCCGTACAAGCAGGATGCGACACAAGGCCAATATTTAAGTGGAGTTTAACAGATTTGAATTGAGAGTTTTCCTTCTCCTAGACTGGTTGCAATTGCAAGATTAAAGGGCCCAGTCCGTATTTACCCAACTCCTCCACTTTGAGCAGGATGCGACACAAGATCACTTTTTAAGTGGAGTTTAACATATCTGAATAGAGAGTTTTCCTCCTCCTAGACTGGTTGCAACCAAACCAAGTTTAGATAGCCCAATCTGTTTTAGTATTTACCTATAAGTGGAAGGAGATTTGAACTCAGGTGTTCGTGTCCATTTTCAATGTCAATAACCATTCCACCCCGGGCACCTTATTTTGGGTATCCATGATCAAAATTCAGTCATTTGCACAATTCCCAATGGAACACCTTCTCCTTCTGCCTGCACTTGTATACCCTCTTGGCCAGTTTACTGCATTTAGTTACCATGTAGTTAGTTGTCTCACCTATTTTTCTTCTATTATACACTTGCGGATCTAATTGGTCTTATCTGTCTCATTTTTACAAAGCTATTTTTTATGCCTTTATTCCGGGCTGCTATTAAAATCGATTGGTTTACTGTCTAAGCTTCCTCTGTATCGGTATATCCATGTCATTTCATGAGCAATTCCTTTAGTTTATCGTCTGAAGTGCCTATGTAGTTGTTTTCCTTCCTATTTTCGTTTTCTTGATTCTATAATTCTTGCTTTTTCTGTTTGTCCTTGCGTTATTTTTGTATCACTTTTTTTTGCTGATGTACGTGTAATTAGTATCTCTTCATTCTTTTTTGTGTATACTTCAAATCCTTGAATCAAGCCTTCCTACTTCTCATAACATATAATTTGTCAGGTTTCTGCTTTAGAACTTGGTTTCCAGTAATTTCCTGATTGTTCTGAAGTAATCATTTCTTACTGTTTCTTTCATCTATGTTTGTTTGATGGTATCTGCTTCTAAGATTCCTAAGTATTTGTAGCTTTCTTTTTCTAGTGAGTGTTCTGACGATTTTCTGATTGGACAATTCTATTCCTTCTGTTGTTTCGTTTTTACTCTTATACATTATCAGCATTGCACATTTCTCAATTCTGAATTCCATCCCTATGTCTTGGCAGAAGATTCTAACCGTTTGTATAAATGGTTACCAAATCCTTTATGTTTTTGGTAAAAGTGTTTACATCTGTGTTTATGAGGTGGTTTACCTGTGAATAAATGAGATAGTTAGTTTTCCTGGAGGATATCGCTTTCTATTTTTTCTTGAGTTAGATATTTTCTTGTTGTTAGTTCCACTTTCCAGTTTTTTTATTGCTTTTGTGTTGAATTTCCCTACTCGTTAAGAGAGTTTAAACAAATTGAAACATTCTATTATCAATAGTTGTGAGGTCGTGTTTTAAGCCTTTCTGTAGTCTATAAATTTCATGACTAAAAGTTTCTTCCTTCTTTTAGCTCTTTTATTATGTGTTGGTCTATGTATGATAGGTCATTTGTGTCTCGTGTTCATTTATATTATCTTTTCTTTTGGTTGGGTTTGGTTAGGTTTTATGGCATATCAACTATTGTAGGTTATTTAATGCCAGATCCTGTTTATATATATACATTAAACATATGTTTGATTTGTGAACACATTTTATAGGTAATATTCTTAAACGAGGTTATAATAATTACACGGATGTGTATTATCAATCCTCCTGGGAAGACGTGGCCCTGGAGATAACCCTGTCCTCTGTAAAGAGTACGGATGTAACTTGCAAGACACATTCAGGTTAATTGGCCTCGCAGTTACCATGACTAGTTAATTTGAAATCACTTGGGTGTGATGTAAATTGGTGGCTCAGTGGTAGAGTTTTGGCTCGTCATATTATGGTCACTGGTTCAATCTCCAAGGTGTTGGAAAACACGGTATACACTGCTGATAAGGCCTGATAAGGTCAAAGCAGCTGTCCAGTGTTTCCCTGTATAGTGCACAAGTGTTTGCTGGCTTTTCTAGGCATGGTAATGCAATCCACAATATAATTCCTTTACTTAAAAGAAGTGTACATTCTCATTCCTTTTTGCACATAGTTAAATACTTTCAAGTATATATATATATATATATATATATATATATATATATATATATATATATATATATATATATCAGCTATTGTTCTCGTGGGTAGAGTGTTCGCCAATGGTCTGGGAGATCGGGGTTAAATTTCAGGTCAAGTCATACCAAAGACTCAAAAAATGGTACTTGACGCCTCTTTGCTTAACACTCAGCATTATAAGGTATGTATCAAGGGTAAAGTGGAGCAATCCAGGGAAAGGAGTAGCGCCCTCCCTTGCACCTCAGTGTAGAAACTATTGAAAAGGGAGCCTCCGGGTCACCCTCGACAACGGTTGCCAACTTTACTTTCATATATATATATATATATAACCGTCACAATTTAACATCAGTTATTTGTTCGCACACATTTTGTTCTATTTGAACCATAAATAGGACCCTATCAGAAGTTACCACTCCGAGTCTGAGTGGAACTTGGGGGCAATGACAATGAATGAGTACTCCACATTCCCCAAATCTCCAAGACTGGAGCATCACCATCTAATGGTTTAATGTCACATATAGGACACTCTGCAGAGATGCAGTCGATGTATTCTCCAGTCCAAGCCGAATGGGTTTTCATCTTTTCTGTTCTTCGAAAAGATGTGCATGGCTTTCAAACTAGTTGAAAATTTCTTTTATTTGTCTGGTTAGGATTTTCCACATTATTGTCAGACATGTTATCTAATCTATAGTTATTGCTTTTTTTCTTAGGAGAGAGGAGTCTTTCTGGGTCAGGATTGTTTTCCTTTCATCACCCGTTCAGGAATGTTTGCCTCTTGTAAGCATTTGCACAGCTGCTGTGCTAATCTGTCATGAATCGACGTGAATTGCTTGAACCAGAAGCTGTGAACCCCATTGTGTTCTTGTGCAGTTTTCTAGAGAGTTCCTCTAAGTGTTTCAAAATATATTCTAGCTTCTGGTACTCCTTCTATTTCTTTATATTTATCAACCATTCGAACAAAAACCATTTTGTCATATTTTACAATTTAAAAAATAAAAGCTGTCACGATTGAAAAGATTTATTGGTGACAAGAAATCAAGACAAAAGATGTGAATTACTTTTTATTAAACTTTTGGAAGCCCTCTTCTTCAAGAGCCCCATATTTCTATCATAAGCTGTGCATTTACCTTTCATAAATAATCTTAATATGAGCAAAGAAAATAACAAGAATCTGACAAAGTCTGGTAGTGTCGTGAGATACTGCTGGGGCGCTCTGGGTTAGTGGTAATGATGCTTCGGCCCCGAAACCATGCCTGAACCCAGAGTCATCATCTGATGAAGGCTTTTTTAGAAGCAATGCTGTTGTATAAATATCAGTTATTGTATGATACCTACAAAGTTAAGTTCAGTATTCATTTTCACAGCAAATGTTATTCCTCATCTAAATGGCACTGTAATGTACATTCTTCTTCACCATCTTTAAACCTAATGAAAGATTTTTAACAAAATATGAATAATTATTTTTCAAAGTCAAATGATTTGTTACTTTTAGTTTTGATTTTTGGTAATTTAAATTCTGTTCGTTTAATTACGTCTGCCAGCGATATAACTTTTTGTATCAACCGTCTTTCTTTAGAATAGAGTCTTATTTTCTTTTTGTGTCAACCGTTTTTCTTTAGAATAGAGTCTCATTTTCTTTTTGTGTCAACCGTCTTTCTTTAGAATAGAGTCTCATTTTCTTTTTGTGTCAACCGTCTTTCTTTAGAATAGAGTCTTATTTCCTTTTTGTGTCAGCCGTCTTTCTTTAGAATAGAGTCTTATTTTCTTTTTGTGTCAACCGTCTTTCTTTAGAATAGAGTCTTATTTTCTTTTTGTGTCAACCGTCTTTCTTTAGAATAGAGTCTTATTTTCTTTTTGTGTCAGCCGTCTTTCTTTAGAATAGACTCTCATTTTCTTTTTGTGTCAACCGTTTTTCTTTAGAATAGAGTCTTATTTTCTTTTTGTGTCAACCGTTTTTCTTTAGAATAGAGTCTTATTTTCTTTTTGTGTCAACCGTCTTTCTTTAGAATAGAGTCTTATTTTCTTTTTGTGTCAACCGTCTTTCTTTAGAATAGAGTCTTATTTTCTTTTTGTGTCAACCGTTTTTCTTTAGAATAGAGTCTTATTTTCTTTTTGTGTCAGCCGTCTTTCTTTAGAATAGAGTCTTATTTTCTTTTTGTGTCAGCCGTCTTTCTTTAGAATAGAGTCTTATTTTCTTTTTGTGTCAGCCGTCTTTCTTTAGAATAGAGTCTTATTTTCTTTTTGTGTCAGCCGTCTTTCTTTAGAATAGAGTCTTATTTTCTTTTTGTGTCAGCCGTCTTTCTTTAGAATAGAGTCTTATTTTCTTTTTGTGTCAGCCGTCTTTCTTTAGAATAGAGTCTTATTTTCTTTTTGTGTCAGCCGTCTTTCTTTAGAATAGAGTCTTATTTTCTTTTTGTGTCAACCGTCTTTCTTTAGAATAGAGTCTTATTTTCTTTTTGTGTCAACCGTCTTTCTTTAGAATAGAGTCTTATTTTCTTTTTGTGTCAACCGTCTTTCTTTAGAATAGAGTCTTATTTTCTTTTTGTGTCAGCCGTCTTTCTTTAGAATAGAGTCTTATTTTCTTTTTGTGTCAACCGTCTTTCTTTAGAATAGAGTCTTATTTTCTTTTTGTGTCAACCGTCTTTCTTTAGAATAGAGTCTTATTTTCTTTTTGTGTCAACCGTCTTTCTTTAGAATAGAGTCTTATTTTCTTTTTGTGTCAACCGTCTTTCTTTAGAATAGAGTCTTATTTTCTTTTTGTGTCAACCGTCTTTCTTTAGAATAGAGTCTTATTTTCTTTTTGTGTCAACCGTCTTTCTTTAGAATAGAGTCTTATTTCCTTTTTGTGTCAGCCGTCTTTCTTTAGAATAGAGTCTTATTTTCTTTTTGTGTCAACCGTCTTTCTTTAGAATAGAGTCTTATTTTCTTTTTGTGTCAACCGTCTTTCTTTAGAATAGAGTCTTATTTTCTTTTTGTGTCAACCGTCTTTCTTTAGAATAGAGTCTTATTTCCTTTTTGTGTCAGCCGTCTTTCTTTAGAATAGAGTCTTATTTTCTTTTTGTGTCAACCGTCTTTCTTTAGAATAGAGTCTTATTTTCTTTTTGTGTCAACCGTCTTTCTTTAGAATAGAGTCTTATTTTCTTTTTGTGTCAACCGTCTTTCTTTAGAATAGAGTCTTATTTTCTTTTTGTGTCAACCGTCTTTCTTTAGAATAGAGTCTTATTTTCTTTTTGTGTCAACCGTCTTTCTTTAGAATAGAGTCTTATTTTCTTTTTGTGTCAACCGTCTTTCTTTAGAATAGAGTCTTATTTTCTTTTTGTGTCAACCGTCTTTCTTTAGAATAGAGTCTTATTTTCTTTTTGTGTCAACCGTCTTTCTTTAGAATAGTGTCTTATTTTCTTTTTGTGTCAGCCGTCTTTCTTTAGAATAGAGTCTTATTTTCTTTTTGTGTCAACCGTCTTTCTTTAGAATAGAGTCTTATTTTCTTTTTGTGTCAACCGTCTTTCTTTAGAATAGTGTCTTATTTTCTTTTTGTGTCAACCGTCTTTCTTTAGAATAGAGTCTTATTTTCTTTTTGTGTCAACCGTCTTTCTTTAGAATAGTGTCTTATTTTCTTTTTGTGTCAACCGTCTTTCTTTAGAATAGAGTCTTATTTTCTTTTTGTGTCAACCGTCTTTCTTTAGAATAGAGTCTTATTTTCTTTTTGTGTCAACCGTCTTTCTTTAGAATAGAGTCTTATTTTCTTTTTGTGTCAACCGTCTTTCTTTAGAATAGAGTCTTATTTTCTTTTTGTGTCAACCGTCTTTCTTTAGAATAGAGTCTTATTTCCTTTTTGTGTCAGCCGTCTTTCTTTAGAATAGAGTCTTATTTTCTTTTTGTGTCAACCGTCTTTCTTTAGAATAGAGTCTTATTTTCTTTTTGTGTCAACCGTCTTTCTTTAGAATAGAGTCTTATTTTCTTTTTGTGTCAACCGTCTTTCTTTAGAATAGAGTCTTATTTTCTTTTTGTGTCAACCGTCTTTCTTTAGAATAGAGTCTTATTTTCTTTTTGTGTCAACCGTCTTTCTTTAGAATAGAGTCTTATTTTCTTTTTGTGTCAACCGTCTTTCTTTAGAATAGAGTCTTATTTTCTTTTTGTGTCAACCGTCTTTCTTTAGAATAGAGTCTTATTTTCTTTTTGTGTCAACCGTCTTTCTTTAGAATAGAGTCTTATTTTCTTTTTGTGTCAACCGTCTTTCTTTAGAATAGAGTCTTATTTTCTTTTTGTGTCAACCGTCTTTCTTTAGAATAGTGTCTTATTTTCTTTTTGTGTCAGCCGTCTTTCTTTAGAATAGAGTCTTATTTTCTTTTTGTGTCAACCGTCTTTCTTTAGAATAGAGTCTTATTTTCTTTTTGTGTCAACCGTCTTTCTTTAGAATAGAGTCTTATTTTCTTTTTGTGTCAGCCGTCTTTCTTTAGAATAGAGTCTTATTTTCTTTTTGTGTCAACCGTCTTTCTTTAGAATAGAGTCTTATTTTCTTTTTGTGTCAACCGTCTTTCTTTAGAATAGAGTCTTATTTTCTTTTTGTGTCAACCGTCTTTCTTTAGAATAGTGTCTTATTTTCTTTTTGTGTCAGCCGTCTTTCTTTAGAATAGAGTCTTATTTTCTTTTTGTGTCAACCGTCTTTCTTTAGAATAGAGTCTTATTTTCTTTTTGTGTCAACCGTCTTTCTTTAGAATAGTGTCTTATTTTCTTTTTGTGTCAACCGTCTTTCTTTAGAATAGAGTCTTATTTTCTTTTTGTGTCAACCGTCTTTCTTTAGAATAGAGTCTTATTTTCTTTTTGTGTCAACCGTCTTTCTTTAGAATAGAGTCTTATTTTCTTTTTGTGTCAACCGTCTTTCTTTAGAATAGAGTCTTATTTTCTTTTTGTGTCAACCGTCTTTCTTTAGAATAGAGTCTTATTTTCTTTTTGTGTCAACCGTCTTTCTTTAGAATAGAGTCTTATTTTCTTTTTGTGTCAGCCGTCTTTCTTTAGAATAGAGTCTTATTTTCTTTTTGTGTCAGCCGTCTTTCTTTAGAATAGAGTCTTATTTTCTTTTTGTGTCAGCCGTCTTTCTTTAGAATAGAGTCTTATTTTCTTTTTGTGTCAGCCGTCTTTCTTTAGAATAGAGTCTTATTTTCTTTTTGTGTCAGCCGTCTTTCTTTAGAATAGAGTCTTATTTTCTTTTTGTGTCAGCCGTCTTTCTTTAGAATAGAGTCTTATTTTCTTTTTGTGTCAACCGTCTTTCTTTAGAATAGAGTCTTATTTTCTTTTTGTGTCAGCCGTCTTTCTTTAGAATAGAGTCTTATTTTCTTTTTGTGTCAACCGTCTTTCTTTAGAATAGAGTCTTATTTTCTTTTTGTGTCAACCGTCTTTCTTTAGAATAGAGTCTTATTTTCTTTTTGTGTCAACCGTCTTTCTTTAGAATAGAGTCTTATTTTCTTTTTGTGTCAACCGTCTTTCTTTAGAATAGAGTCTTATTTTCTTTTTGTGTCAACCGTCTTTCTTTAGAATAGAGTCTTATTTTCTTTTTGTGTCAGCCGTCTTTCTTTAGAATAGAGTCTTATTTTCTTTTTGTGTCAACCGTCTTTCTTTAGAATAGAGTCTTATTTTCTTTTTGTGTCAACCGTCTTTCTTTAGAATAGAGTCTTATTTTCTTTTTGTGTCAACCGTCTTTCTTTAGAATAGAGTCTTATTTTCTTTTTGTGTCAACCGTCTTTCTTTAGAATAGAGTCTTATTTTCTTTTTGTGTCAACCGTCTTTCTTTAGAATAGAGTCTTATTTTCTTTTTGTGTCAACCGTCTTTCTTTAGAATAGAGTCTTATTTTCTTTTTGTGTCAACCGTCTTTCTTTAGAATAGAGTCTTATTTCCTTTTTGTGTCAGCCGTCTTTCTTTAGAATAGAGTCTTATTTTCTTTTTGTGTCAACCGTCTTTCTTTAGAATAGAGTCTTATTTTCTTTTTGTGTCAACCGTCTTTCTTTAGAATAGAGTCTTATTTTCTTTTTGTGTCAACCGTCTTTCTTTAGAATAGAGTCTTATTTTCTTTTTGTGTCAACCGTCTTTCTTTAGAATAGAGTCTTATTTTCTTTTTGTGTCAACCGTCTTTCTTTAGAATAGAGTCTTATTTTCTTTTTGTGTCAGCCGTCTTTCTTTAGAATAGAGTCTCATTTTCTTTTTGTGTCAGCCGTCTTTCTTTAGAATAGAGTCTTATTTTCTTTTTGTGTCAACCGTCTTTCTTTAGAATAGAGTCTTATTTTCTTTTTGTGTCAACCGTCTTTCTTTAGAATAGAGTCTTATTTTCTTTTTGTGTCAACCGTCTTTCTTTAGAATAGAGTCTTATTTTCTTTTTGTGTCAACCGTCTTTCTTTAGAATAGAGTCTTATTTTCTTTTTGTGTCAACCGTCTTTCTTTAGAATAGAGTCTTATTTTCTTTTTGTGTCAACCGTCTTTCTTTAGAATAGAGTCTTATTTTCTTTTTGTGTCAACCGTCTTTCTTTAGAATAGAGTCTTATTTTCTTTTTGTGTCAACCGTCTTTCTTTAGAATAGAGTCTTATTTTCTTTTTGTGTCAACCGTCTTTCTTTAGAATAGTGTCTTATTTTCTTTTTGTGTCAACCGTCTTTCTTTAGAATAGAGTCTTATTTTCTTTTTGTGTCAACCGTCTTTCTTTAGAATAGAGTCTTATTTTCTTTTTGTGTCAACCATCATTCTTTAGAATAGAGTCTTATTTTCTTTTTGTGTCAACCGTCTTTCTTTAGAATAGAGTCTTATTTTCTTTTTGTGTCAACCGTCTTTCTTTAGAATAGAGTCTTATTTTCTTTTTGTGTCAACCGTCTTTCTTTAAAATAGAGTCTTATTTTCTTTTTGTGTCAACCGTCTTTCTTTAGAATAGAGTCTTATTTTCTTTTTGTGTCAACCGTCTTTCTTTAGTATACAGTCTTATTTTCTTTGCACACACGCACAAAAGAAAAAAAATTCTTAAGAAACAACTACACAGAAAATTGTACAATGAACGCGATTCTCTAATTTCTTGGTGTAAAATAACCCCAGACGGGTTGACATGTCGTTAAAATCAATCAGTCAATCTTTCTTTTCTAAAACAAGATTGGATTCAAATTTATAAAAATTAAAGCCATGTTAAGGCCAATATTTCTATTCAGAAAATATTAAGTGATCAATGAATGAAACTATAAAATGTGTTAATTTCTTATAGGACAATCTAACCCTCTAGATTAAATAAAGGGATCAGTTCGATGTTCTGGGTAAGCTCTTGAGTTCAACATGAAACACCTGAAGAAGGCCGAAGGATGTAGCGGCCAAAACGTTGTGATTATAACGATGAAGATGAAGACAATAGTCCGAATATTCTAAATGATTAAGCTTCATCTCAGAAACAAAGGTGTTTGTTTATAAATATTTCATTTAACCAAATAATTCTTCTTTTTTCTAATTGCACATGAAGAATTAATGTTTATTTAAATATCTTTATGTTGAAACAATATCTAGTATATCTATATTATTTACTGGTATGTCTTTATTATTTACTGTTTTAAGTTTGGTATAACTCATGACTTAAGAAAAGGCTCCTCACATTCTGACGTTCGATACAAAATAACAGATTGCTGTTTTTTGTCTTTATAAGAATCTCAGGAAATTCTTTCCTCTGTGAAAACTGTATTTGTAAACATAGCAGAAAATACAACAGAGACACCTACCTTGATTTTTTTGGCTATATCTCCTACTGCTACAATTAAAATTATGAATGATATTACAAATATTAATATTTACTTTGATGCTCCTACAGATACTTAAAGTAATAGTAATTTTGCGATTAGTACAACTGCTAGTCTTATTACGTCTATTCCTTCTGTTCTTTCGTTTTTACTCTTATACATTATCAGCATTGCACATTTCTCAATTCTGAATTCCATCCCTATGTCTTGGCAGAAGATTCTAACCGTTTGTATAAATTACTATTACTGCTATCACAATTAATATAACAATTACAATAGCCTCAACAGAAACCAGGTCAATCCAAATTATAAACAAAATGTTTACAATACGAACTAGAACAAGTTAATCTTTAAAGCTATTGTTAGGTATTCCACTGTTGTAGTCTTGAGTACGACTAAGCTGAACTTAGTAAATATCTACTATTCATAGTAGTTCAACAATTATTTTTCTTGTTTCTAATAAAAATATTACTGCTAATTGTTCTCAAGGTGTTCATACTAAGACAGAAATGAACAATACATAAAGAGTTATTTTTTTTCTTTTTCAAAAATATCTCAGTAACATTTAACATATTTATACCAGCGAGCTGTCAACTGGTCGATGCACCCCAGAAATTCCTTTGAATTTGCACCTTTGTACTTCTTTTAATTTCCCAACGTCCTCAAATGTTACCGGTGGTGTCCTCGTGGTGTAATGGTTAAAGCGATGGACTGCGGAATCGTAGTACGCGAGTTCGTACTCTATTACGTTCACTTTCGGGAAAATACCCTTGGGAAAGGTATGAACTCCCTTATCCTCCCAGCTATGGGTTAAATAGTACCACTACTGTTCTTCTAGGAGAATGGTTTCGGCATTAAATAACCTAAAAAGAGTTGATATGCCATTAAACAAAGAAACCAAACCATCAAATGTTACCAGGCCCAATCAGCTGAGATTGTAGAATACACTGACTGCACCTCTGCAGAGGAGTAAAACCCCCCCCCAATGAGTATCCTGGATATGACACTAAACAATCTGAAGGTGAGGCTCCAGTAATGCTGGAGCTTTGCGGAATGTAGCATATCCCTTTATTGCTATCACTCCCCGGTCCAATCTGGACCAGAGTGGTAACACCTGAAAGGGTACTATCTATGGGTCTAATAGAACTATTTGACATTTAAACTGAGTGCAAACAAATGATTTATGCTAAATTGAATTATTTGAAATAGAACTGTTTGATCAGTTATGTGTGTAAATAAATGATTGATGTTTAATTGAATTGTTAGTGATACGTAGCAATACTTGGAATCATTTAACCTTGTCAACTTAAGCTTAACTGAATTGGTAGAAACAGAACTGTTTCATCATTTAACTGAGCATCTTGAAAATGTATCAACAAATTATATATATATATATATATATATATATATATATATATATATATATATATATAAACGGGATTAAATAGCCAACAATGATTGATATGTCATAAAACCAAGCCAAATCAAGAAAACATCGCACGGAGCTTGCTCTGTTGGTTATTTGATGATGCTGCATTTACTAAATCCTGTGTTTCATCAAAAACGTCAAGATGGACTTCATATTTTTCTAATTAGCATTGACTCGTCAAGACATACAGACATCATCACTTTACTGCATAAGTTTCTCAGCTATGCACACATCTAAACAATAATCTAGACTTGTAGACATCATCACTTTACTGCATAAGTTTCTCAGTTGTGCACACATCTAAACAATAATCTAGACTTGTAGACATCATCACTTTACTGCATAAGTTTCTCAGTTGTGCACACATCTAAACAATAATCTAGACTTGTAGACATCATCACTTTACTGCATAAGTTTCTCAGCTGTGCATACATCTTGACAATAATCTAGACGTGTAGATATCATCACTTCATTATATTAGTAGCTCAGCTGTACAAACATCTTCACAGTAATCTAGACGCAAAAACATCATTTTATCATATTAATCGCTCAACTGGGTAAACATCAATATAGTAATCTAGACGTGCAGACATCATCATTTTGTTGTATAAATTGCTCAGCTGTGCTAACATCTAGTCAGTAATCTAGGCGCTGAGACATTATTACTTCATTATACAAGTTGCTCACCAATGCACTCGTTTCATTTACATTTTAAATTTTCAGAATGTAAATCTTTTTTTTATCACACCTTGTAGATACCTTACGTTATTTCAGATAAAAGAATTAGTTCACTAATTTTAGTTATTCTACACTGTGCTGAAGATTCCAAATAATTGATTTTATTTCCAAAGTGCTGAATTGTGGACACAAATGATTCAAAACCGAAGAAAAGAAGCAAAAAAGTTCTTAGACTTAGGCAGTTTCGTGCTTCCAATACCTACATTAATCAAGACAAGAAAAATATTACTCCATAAAGTAAAAACTCGTAAAGATAGAAGAAAATGAAAAACATAATTTTCCTTTTTCTGGACGAGCAGAATATTCAGATGAATTAATTACCGTATCTCACCAAATTAATTTACTTTATACATCATCTGATTCTGGTATCACTTCATACTTTATTTGAACGAGTGAAAAGATGGATTAACTTTATGCTACGATGAAAATAGTCCCAATTTTAATTTGTTATATAATCTATTGTACTGCTGATAAATCAAGGTAAATCTAGGCTCAGGTTCAATGAAAGATAAAGAGACAACATATTGACAGAGGAAAATTATAGCAAATTGTAAAAGGTGGGACTCAATTTAAGAAGGAAGTTAAAATCATGGAGATATTAATCATGCAACAGTCATCGTCGACTAAACGGACTGCAAATGATAATAATGATGATGATGAAGTAGAAATTTGAGCATTTTAGTGTAAGTTTGTCTTGAAGATATGATCTTTTTTGTATTGATATTAACTTGACCACGGTCTCGAACATAGACTTTGCGTGGTTGACCTCTAAAATAGATTGATTGATTGGTTTGGTTTTATGGCACATCAACCGCTGTAGGTTATTAATGCCAAATCTATTTTTATACATTTAAACAGTTCTATTTCAAACAATTCAGTTAAGCATAAACCATTGGTTAAAGATAAAGCACTTCGAATGATTGGTTTGTTTGTTTGTTTGTTTGTTTGTTTGTTTGTTGGTTGGTTGGTTGGTTGGTTGGTTGGTTTTACGGTGTATCAACCCTTTTCGGGTCATTTAACGCCGAATTAAGTCATTTCGGCTTAGTTTAGATTTATGGCATATCAACCATTGTTGGTTAGTAAATTTAAATCATTTTTATACATGTAAACAGTTCTATTCCAAACAATTCGTCATCATCATGACGTGTCGCCAGCACGAATATCCCTGACCCTCTCTCGCCACTCCTATCTATTGTTCATCGCTTCTGACAGGTCCTCAGGGCTACATCCCGTATCCTCACAGAGCTGCTGTATGTAGGTTCGAGCTGGTCGTTTTGCTTTTGCTTGGCCATATGAAGGGGTCCATAACATAAGTATAGTCTTTTGTTTACCCACAGTTAAATGTCAAAGCAGTTCTATTTCGAACAATTCAGCTTAGCATTAGTACACAGTTTCAATGACAAAACAGTTCTATTTCAAATAATTCAGTTTAGCATAAGTACCAAGTTTCAATGACAAAACAGTTCTAATTCAAACAATTCAGTTTAGCATAAGTACACAGTTTCAATGTCAAAAACAGTTCTATTTCAAATAATTCATTTTAGTATAAGTACGCAGTTTTGTTCTATTTGACCCATTGATAGGACCCCATCAGGTGCTACCACTCCGGGCCAAAGTGGACTTGGGAGCGATGGCAATGAAGAGGTACACTGCATTCCCCAAAGCTCCAGCATTACTGGAACATAATCAGATTGTTTAGTGTTATATCGAGGACACTCGTTGGAGGGTCTTACCCCTCTACAGAGAAGCTGTCGGCGTATTCTACAGCTGCAGCCTAATAAGGTAGACTTAGATTACAGTAGGTTTTCAAACGGCAAAGTATATTATTTCTGGGTAAAAGAAGAGGGATGAAGATTTTAGTACAAAAGAAAAAAACGGTGGCGACAGATGAGGTGACATCCATGATTTTTTCATAGCTGGCTATATGTTCAATGATCATGAATAAGTAGTGAAAAAATTGTACGTATTTACATAAGATGGAAAAGCAAAAAATACTATGTACGAAGATACTTTCGGAAACTAGTAATGTTCGTATTTATGCATCTGTAGAAACTTTACAAAATATATACATCATTACTTTAAAAAAACAAACTCTACCTCTTTTATTCTCCAGCGGTGGTAGGTAGGAACCTCTGTTAATAGTTAATCCATGGCATACATATATCTTTAACTGGGCCTTCTTAAGAAACTGTTACAGCCAAACTTTTGATTATGATGAAACGGTATTCTTTTCGAAGGTTTTAAAGTCAACTTACCTTGAAGAAAATTTGATTTTAACTTATTCCTGTTAAGGATTTTTCGTATGCAAGATATTCAGGTAAACACCACGAAGAATTTTGATGCAATATTAACATTCCTTTCTGAGATCAAGCAGTCTTTAAATGGTTTAAATATTGTAATATAACCAAATTTGTGGTTTATGTGTTTAACAATAAGACAAACATCTACAAGTATCTATCATTTTTTAGCACTTTGCTGCAATGATCCATGCAGTCAGTAACAGAAGTAAAAAAGAACTCTCTGTTTTTACCCATTTTTGATTTATAAAATACTTGCAAGCAAAGTTAGGCTCATCTTATCAACAAAATTGGTTCTTTTAAATGTCAACTTTTGGAAGCTCCCCGCCTCGCCATGGTATAAAGGTTTGGTTTTTATGGCATATCAACCCTTGCAGGTTATTTAATGCCAAATCCTGTTAATACATATATATCATATATATATGATTAGTAAATGCATGTTTTGTAGATAACATTCTTAAACGAACCCGATCTCTTTTTTGCACACGGTTAAATGGTTTCAAGTATTGCTATATAACAGTCACAATTTAATATCAGTCTTTTATTTTCACACAGTTTGTTTTATTTGATCCATAGATAGGCCCCTATCAGGTGCTACCATTTTAAGTCAGAGTAGACCTAGGAGCATTGGCAATGGAAGGGTACTCCACATTTCTCAAATCTCCAAGGCTGTAGCCTCGCCATTTGATAGTTATATGTCATACACAGGACACTCGTTGTAGAAGAGAGTTTTATCCCTCAGGAGAGATGCAGTCGGTGTTGTGGCTGATGAGCCTGGCAAGTATACCATTACTAGTAAGTTCGATTCTCCATTGGCTTTGCAACATATTAACCTTAGTAAATTTCAACTACAGATGTTAACTTGTAATGATATAAAAAAATTGAATAAAAATGAAATTAAAATTATAAAACAAAAACGAAATAATAAAATGAAATGAATTGGACTGTCAAGAACATATCTGCATGACAAGATTTTTTTCATCTAATTTTTATTCTCATTTCAGTCTGTATATTTGTATATTTGTAAAATCAACAATTCAAAGAGAACAAATAATTACAAAAGCACCTTACTGCAACTACTACTTCCTCTACAAGAGTTCCTTGTTAATCACATTGACAATATTGTCTTTGATTTTTTCACTATTCTTATCACCATTGATATTGTTATATCATTATCATATTTCTATTTGTCATAAACGCTTGCCATCAATTGAATAATATTGCTGTTGTTTTTTTTTGTCCTCAAACCCACACCCACTCTCTTCCTCCTCCTGTTTCTTTCCTTTCTCAAATTTCTTCTCGTTCTCTGACTGTCTGTCTGTTTGTCTGTCTGTCTATCAATCTCTCTCTCTCTCTCTCTCTCTCTCTCTCTCTCTCTCTCTCTCTTTCTTGCCTTCTCTAATCTACAATTTTTAAAATTTTCGTTTTCCTTCTTTTTCTTTAATCTTCTTCATCTTCTGCCAATAGCTCTTCTTCTGTTTGTACTTGTCATCTCCTTTTGTTTTTTGTTTTTTATTTTTTTGTTGTTGTTTTTTTTTTCATCATGATCACTAATCTCATTTTTTTCAGCATTATTTGTTTTGTTTCGCATCTTTTATTTTTCTTCTTCATTTTCTTCCTCTTCCGTTTGGTTTATTATTTCTATCGATGTTGAAGTGATCCTTCCTTCCCTCGTTACACCCCCACCCACGACAACCTACCCAACACCAACACACTTCCATCCCCGCCACCTCGAGTTTCCGACGTTGTCGTCATCCATTTGTTATTATTTGTGTTAGCGAAATATCACATTCGGATTCTCTTTTCGTGATCCAGTCTTTGATCCAAGCGTTTCCTTATTTATTCGCATTGGCGCAGGATTATTTTACCTTTCCTTTTTTTGCCTCTTCTTTCTTTCTTTCTTTCTTTCTTTCTTTCTTTTTTCTTTTCTTTTTTCTCTCTACTTTCTTCCTTTTGGTATCGATTTCACTTTCATTTTCGGATCTTCGTCGCCACTACCCTTACTGCTTCCCCACCACCTTACACACGTGCACCTACCCAGCTATCGCTATCCTCTTACTCCCAAAAGCCTTTTCCTTCCTTTTAGGCTCAGCTTACACTAACCTCACAGGCTCCGATTGTGCACATTTCCCGCCAAATCTCCCCTCCCACCCCCTTCTCATTCTCAGAACAACCTTTACTTCACCAAGCAAACGCCCATCTCCACCTTTCTTTTGCAGAATCCGTAGGCCTGGCACTGAAGTTGCCATTCTCTTTTTCTGTTAATTTTCATCTAGTTTCTCTAATTCTTTCTCTTTTTCCTCCTTGTAACGTCATTTTAATTCTTTCTTGTCTAGTCATTCTATTTTCACTTTCTCTCTCCCCTATAATCATGTTAACTTGCTCCTTATATATATATATATATATATATATATATATATATATATATATATATATATATATATTCTTTTGTCTTTGTTTTTGTTTTCGCTTCACACTTTCGTTCATTTTCTTACTTTTTCTTTCATTCTCACACTATTCTTTGCATACCTTATCACCATCATATCTGTCTGTCTGTCTTTTCAGTCTGTCTGTCTGTCTCTCTCTCTCTCTCTCTCAGATTCTTCATCTATAATCTTATTTCTTATTTTCTCTGAAGTCTCTCTGCCCAGATCTATATTTACAATATCCTGCCCTCTATCACCACCACCTCTCTTTTTTTATTCTTCAATACCACCCCTAACTAAACCTCCGCCGTCACAGGGTGTTAGCTCCACTGCTTCACCTCACTCCCAACGCACCACGCCCTGACAACTCCCTTCGCCACGTAAGCGCTTACTATGAAAGACAGACAGACACCCACGCCAAAATACTCTCCCTTTTCTCATTCTCCTTTTTTCTCTACACCTTCTTTTTCTCTTTTCCACCTTAAAAACCCATTCTTTTCACATTCTTTCTAAATTTACCTTGACAACACCCTATTCTTTCTTGCTTACCTCCTCCTTCTCCACCTCCGATTTCTATCGAAAAAGCTATAATACTCACACTTTCACCCCAACCAACACTTACTCACCCAATCCTAGCATTATTATTCATCACCGCCGCCACTCTCAGCGCCGCCAACGTTCCCGCCCTTCTGAAACCCCCAATTTCCTAAACCAACTCAATCCTCGACTTCCACACACACCACCATCACCATTGCTACCACTATTATTATTATAGCCATCATCACCATCGTCATCATCATCATCATCGTCATCATCATTCTTGCCATTACTTCATCTTCATCTTAATGACGATGATGATACTTTCAGTCTGCTCCCTGTTTATTTCTACCCCATCACCACACAAACACAAACACTCCTCCACCCCGTCTTCCCACCACCCATTACTACTCCCTTTCACGTAAGCTCATGAGCCTGACACTCATGCTGACGAACGCACCCCACCTCCCACTACTTCTATTTACACTACAACCACGACCCCCTACCACCATCGTCATCATCACTTTCGTCTTGATCTTGTTCTTTTTCCTTTTCTTCTTCTTCTTCTTCGCCTCCCACTCACCCTTCTCCTCCGGAAACCGTCAGCTTTGACACTCCGGAGTAGGTTATAATAGAACGTTTGACGGTAAGTGTCTTTGGCAGACGCATTTTTGTTCTTTTTCCTGCTTGTTGAGGCGAAGAGGTTTTCTCAGCTGAAGCGAGAAAACAATACGGAGGGTTTTGGGGGTAGGGAAAATGGGGTGGGTTAGGAGGATAGAGAGAAAGAAGAAAAAAAGGTAGGCGTTAAAGAAATAGAAAGTATAGAAGAAAACCAGAAGAATGAATAAGAGCAAAGGAATAAATGAACAAAAAAACTTAAAGATCAGTTTGGTAAAAAAAAAAAAAAAAATGTTAGAAATGAAGAAAGAAAAAGAGAAGAAAGGGTGTAAGAAAACAACTGAATTAAAGCATAGATAATGAAAGTGACTAAGGAAAAAAATGAAAAAAATAAAGATATGAAAGAGAGAAAAAAGAATAAAGAGAAACAGGAGATAAGAGAGAGTTTTGGAAAACAGATCAGGGAAAAATGTGAGAGAAAAGAAGTCAGAGATGAAGAGCCAAATGAAAGAGACTAAAGGTAAGTTAGAAAAGAGAGTGATAAATGAGGTAAAAAAAAAAAAGAAGAGAAATGAAAAAGGCATATCTAATGAGAATATTGAGAAAAAATCTAAAGAAGAGCTGAAAAATGAGACATTTTGAACGTTTGAGAAGGAAAGAATACTAATGTAAAAAGATGGGATGCGAAAACAGAAAATAGAAAGAGAGTTTATAATTTTTAAAAATAGAGAAACGGGGAGAGACAATAAGAGAGAATATGGAGAAAACTGGAGAAAAGGCAAAGAAGATAGAAGACAAATTTTACACAAAGAGAAAGGGAGGGAAGAAGGTGAGTGAGAGTGTACCACAAACTAAAAACTGGAAACAGATTTAAGATTTAATGAAAAGATTAAAGAGAAGACCAAAACCAAACAATTAAATAGATCAAGAAAACAGACACCAGCAGACCGATTGGGAGATCGATTGATCAATGAAAAGATTGATTGGCTGACAGAGAATCTGTGAATGTCTGTGATTGACTGGCAGTAAGACAGATGGAAATGGACTGATTGTCTGACTGAAAGATTGACTCACGGAATGATAGATAGATAGATAGATAGATAGATGTAAGAAAGAAAGAAAGAAAGAAAGAAAGAAGGAAGTATAACAACTAAATATGGCGACTAGTTTGGTGTGGTTTCGTTGTTTAATCGCATATCAACCTTCGTGGGTTATATAATGCAAGTCCATACTTTTATAAGAACAGCAGTGGCACTATTTAAAAGGTTAAGAGGATTTATACCTTTCCCTAGGATATACTGGAGTTCGAACTCGCTCACTATGATGTCGTAGTCCAGTACCTTAACCACTACACCATGGAACTCCTCTCATATGACCACACACACACACACACACATATTGAGTGCATCTTGTGAGCAGTGATTAGCAACCTTGTTTCTTAGCCCATTGTTAGTGCTGTAATTTTGATACTTATTGGGTATCCTACCCAAACTACTGTGCCTTTATACAAGTCTAAGTCGAGCTTAGTGGTTACCTAGATTAACTTGTTGGTAAACATAGTTACCTATTTTCTTCCAGCAACAGTGAGTATGTTAAGTATATTCAAACTTAGCCAAAAACCTATGATTCTAAAATATGATTATTGACGCGAGCAGACCCTGTCACTTGGAAGATTGGCAGATAATTTCCTATCCAACTACAGTTGTCCTTGTGTCAGACTAAGTTAAGTTTAATAGATTTCTCTTTGTTTTTATCCTCAATACATATAACATCGATTGTTTTTTTGTTTTTTTGTTTGTTTGTTTTTTTATATATATTTTCATTTTACTATCAAGAATAGAGGTTTAAAATAATCTGTGGTTTAGTCATCTGTTTCTCTTCAACTGTTTTCATTTTCATACTTATTTCTGATATATCCTTAAATATATAAGATCATTGTCCATAATGCCACGGATAGAAACAGCCGATATACACACTCGTATATAAATCACCGCATTTAGATGCATAGATGAGTGTGCTTGCCTGTTGGTATTTCCCATAACGCCTCTATTATACGATGACCATAAGATAAGCTCATAGATAGATAGATAGATAGATAGATAAATAGATTGGCATAAACAGGCATACACAATCGTTGCAGACATACAGAATTATTATATATAAGTAAATCTGATAAAGCTATCATTTGTAATTTTACTTTTGGGTTATATAATATTTTAATGAAGACATTTGTGTCCTTTTAAAGACTTTAAGACATAATTTATGCCTTTGCCCATCCCCCACCATGAGCAGGATGTGAAACAAGGTCAGTTTTGAAGGGGAGTTTAACAGGTTTGAATTAAGTTTTTCTTCTCCTAGACCGGTTGCTATACTAAGGTTAAAGAGACAGTCTGCCCTACTATTTACTCATAGCTGGAGGGAAAATGGTAGGGTTCATAACTTTTTCAAGGACTTATGCCAAACGGCTTCGTCCAAGATTGAGACTCGGGTCTGCGAATCCATTCTCTACGAAGATAATCGTTACACTAAAAAAGCCTCCTTTCAAACACAATGTACGGGCAAACGCTAAGTTAGCAATGTATTTTGTACACATAACGCCTAAACGGCAGGAGTTATAGAATGCACCGACTGCCGCTTTGCAGTGGGGTAAGATTCATCCAACGAGTGTCCTGTATATAGCACTAAACAATCTGATGGTGAGGCTCTAGTATTGCTGGAGCTTTAGAGAATGCGGAGTACCCCTGTATTACCATTATTCTCAGGTTCACTCTGGTAGCACATGAATGGGTCCTATCTATGGATCAAATAGAACTGTTTGACATTCAAAATGATTACAAACAAATGACTTACATTAAATTGAATTTTTTTGATATAAAACTATTTAATCATTTAACCGTGTGTTAATAAATGATTGGTGTTTAATTGAATTAGTAGTGATACATAAAAAGACTTGGAACCATTTAACTATGTCCTCATCATCATCATCATATCGCGCTGGTAGCACGGATATCCCTGACCCTCTCTCGCCACTCCTCCCTATCGTTCATCGCCCTAGGTAGGTCTTCAGGACAACATCCTGTATCCTCACATAGCTGCTGAATGTACGTTCGAGCTGGTCGTCCTGCTTTTGCGCGGCCATGTGTGGGGATCCATAAGAGTACATCTCTGCTTCTCCAGCAGTGTCCTGCATGTCTGGTTCGTCTAACTTGGATAGTTTTCGTGATAGGGGGTAGGTGGCCGTACAGTTGGTGTCTTGTGGGGTGTTGCTGCCAGGACTTGTTCAGGATTGCACGCAGCATTCTTGTGTAATTGCCATCTAGCTTCTTCTCCAGTCGTTTTGTTAGCGTCCATGTAGTGCAGCTATGTAGCAGTATCGATGTGACCGCTGCCTGGAAGAAACTGCGTTTCATTTTATCGGTTAGGTCTGATTTCCATATAATCGATAGCCTATTGATAGCTGTCCATGCTTTCGTTAACCTCGTTTCGATGTCCTTTTCGGTTGATTCGACGCTGCTTCCTAGGTACGTGAATTTGTCTACTAGTTTAAGTGGGGTTCCTTCTAGAGTGGAGATGTCCCCCGTTTTGTTATAGCACATATATTCCGTTTTGTGTGCATTAACATAGAGGCCTATGCCTGCTGCTGCTCGTTCCAAACTATGCAGAAGTGTTTCGGCTTGGTCAGGTGTATTTGCCAGTATCGCTATGTCATCGGCGTAGTCGGCATCGGTAATTGTTGTTGCGGGGTATCTTCTGCTTCTTTTCTTCGTCAGTTCGAAGCCATTCTCTTTGATTTTGTCAATCGATGTTCTAAGTACGTAGTCTAGACAAATGATAAAGAGGTACGGGGCCAGCGTGTCCCCTTGTAGTACTCCTGCTACAATGTCAAAGTATTCTGTGTCTCCATCCGGTGATCGTACTTTTACTTTAGTGTTTCTATAGAGAATCGTTATTGCCGCTACGGTTTCTTTAGGTATGCCGTACGCTAGTAGGATTTGTTCCATCTTTCCTCTGTGAATGGAGTCGAAAGCCTTGGTAAAGTCGACAAATATTAATGTCGCTTGTAGGTTCTTTGCCCGTACACCTTCGAGGATTCTGCGGATGGTTAATATTTGTTGGAACCATTTAAACTTATTGACTTATGCTAAATTGAATTGTTAGAAATAGAACTGTTTGATCATTTAACTATGTGTATCTAGAAAATGTGTTTACAAATCATATACCTTTTAATATATATGTAAAACACTATTTGGAATAAAATAACCCATAATGGTTGATATGGCATAAAATCAAACCAAACTATACTTGTACACATACTTCCAAGGCCTTGAAACTAGAAATAATTCGATGAAATGCAAACAGCCTTTTCCAGGACTTGACCGCGCGTCACTGTGTCCATTTCCTACGATGATGATGATTATACTAAGAATGCTTTCTTTTAAAGGTAACGTACGTGCAAACACTAAGTTAGCAATATATTTTGTACACGTACTTCCAAGGCCTTAAAACTAGAAATAATTCGATGAAATGCAAACAGCCTTTTCCAGGACTTGAACGTGGGTCACTGTGTCCATTTCCTACGATGATGACGATTATACTAAGAATGCCTTCTTTTAAAGGTAACGTACGCGCAAACACTAAGTTAGCAATATGTTTTGTACACGTACTTCCAAGGCCTTGAAACTAGAAATAATTCGATGAAATGTATAAATAATTATCTGTAATAATCTAATCTATTGAAGTATGAAAAGTTTAATAGAGTATTGAATGTAATTGCATAGCAAGAAGATAGAACTGGGCAGAAATTTGCAATACATTAAGTACATTTTTCGACTATAATCTTACACGTGAGAAGACTTTTAGGGCAATACGCTTAACGTTACAACTTAAGATTTATTAGTGATGAAGAATAATCTTCTCTTTGCATCGAGTAACTATGATGTGCTTCTTTCTTTCTTTCTTTCTTTCTTTCCCGTAAAGCGATTCCAAAATGGAAATCTTTTGGTGTGAATTACTAAAGCTTATTTTTCCAAGTTTTAAGAAGTATTTATAGACACCAGTTTCGATATATATATATATATATATATATATATATATATATATATATATATATATATATATATATATATATATATATATATATATATGTGTACATGGTTTGTTGACATACCAAAAAAGATGAAGAAGTCGAACGTCTAGCGTAAATCGATTAGTTACAAGCGAATAGCGTAAACTATTCGATCCTTAGTACATATCTTACTATTTTGGTTCGAGGCTAAACTAAACTAAGTTAAGTAGTTATCTTGCAAGAAAATGAAGCTGGGATAAAAAAAAATAATAAAAAAATAATAAAAAAAGAGAAGAAAAAGTGCTTACATATTCGGTTCGGTCAAATCCTTTCCCTAAATTGTCAAGAGACAGTTTTGTAAAGAGCGTTTATATCTGTTGAAGTCTTAGCAAGGATAGTGACAACTAAAACATGGATTTAGAAGACTGGTTATTTGGTCTCTCGCTTGGAGGTTTTCGGGTAGATGTCTACGTTAAACAAAAAGATAAAAATTCGTTTTAGCTAACATAATGGACACAAAGTAAGGGTCCAGCTTAGTATGATACTTGCATTATAAATCAAAATTAAAACATTTGGAATTTAAAAAAAAAGACTAATATGTGAAAGCATGCTCTTGTGTCTCATGAATAAACACTGAAAATTTAACAGCTATAGCTATAGCTATCTTTGAGTTATATGATAACATAAAGAAAAGACATTTAGTGAAAGATATTGTAAGGATAAACTTGAACAACGGTAAGGCTTAAGAAGGCTTTATTTTGCTTAGAATAACTGATTCACGAGCTGTGAGATTTTATAGTTAGGTACTTAACTAAAGAGTTTCCACAGAAAGGAAGTAAATCATGAAATAAGTGAGGTTACCCTCGATTACTTTTTACAGATTTATTTTCAATTTCCATCTATGGTCGTTTTTCCCGTCAGCTTTAACTCATAAATTTTCACAGAAGACCAAATGACAACAAATATCCTCAGATCTTCTGGACTCTTCAATGTATCTTTTTACCACCCACCCCCGTTTTGGTAGGACATGACACAAGGTAATTTTAAAGGGGAGTTTAAAAGGTTTGAATTCAGAGTTTTCCTTCTCCTAAACTGGTTGCCAAACCAAGACTAAAGAACTCAGTTTGCCCTACTATTTCCGCATAGCTGGAGGGAGAATAATTGGATTCATACTTTTCCCAAGTATATTAGAGCTATATAAAATGCTATCAGTCTGGTCCAAAATGTAAACTCGTGTCGCCGTATCCATTTCCTACGACGATAACCATTACACCAAAGGCACCACCATAAACTTTTCTAAGTATTCTCGCTGTGGTCTGAATGGTCTCGATTCTTCTTCTGATCTTCAGTTCCCCTATTTCTTTGCCAGGCATTAGAAGGTTGTTCCAAGGGAATCAACTACAATTGGTGTCACCATCACTTTCATGTTCCACAGCTTTTTCAGCTTTTTGGCAATATCCAGGTATTTATTATTTTCACACTAGAACGGCAAAATCCACTCGATGACAAGTTTTTTTCTTCTTTCCTTTAATTAACACTAGACCTAGTCTTTTCGCTAAAGTTTGATGATCTCAAAGTCCAAGAGAATCTTTTTGTTAATTCTAGCACCAATTTATTTTGAAAAGGGAGTTCTCGTAACGTAATGTCATCTGCGCTGGATTGCAATATAGTTCTAAACAAGTTCGAAGTCCATTTACTCTATTACTTTCACTTTCGGACTAATACCCTTTGAGAAAGGCATGAACTCCCTTATTCCCCCACCAGCTTTGGGTTAAATACTACCACATCAGTTCTTCTACAAGCATTTCTTTGGCATTAAATAAACCACGGAGGTTGATATGCCATTAAACAAAGAAACAAACCCTTATCCCCCCAGCTATGGGTTAAATAGTACCACTACTGTTAATCTATAAGGATGTCTTTGGCATTGAATAACCCACAATGATTGATATGCCATTAAACAAAGAAACCAAACCTTATCCTCTCAGCTATGGGTTAAATAGTACCACTACTGTTATTTTACAAGGATGGCTTTGACATTAAATAACCCATAACGGTTGATATTCCATTAAACAAAGAAACCAAACCAAACCTTGATTTCCCTCCAAAATATGGGTTAGATAATACCACTACTTTTCTTCTATAAGGATGTCTTTGGTATTAAATAACTCATGACGGTTGATATTCCATTAAACAAAGAAACCAAACTAAACCTTCATTTCCCTCCAACTATTGGTTAAATAATATCACTACTTTTCTTCTATAAGAATGTCTTTGGCATTAAATACCCCATGAACATTGACATGACATTAAACAAAGAAACCTAACAAAACCTTGATCTCCCTCAGTTATGGGTTAAATAGTACCACTACTTTTCTTTTATAAGGACGTCTTTGGCATGAAATTTCCCATGGATGTTGATATGCCATTAAACAGAGAAACTAAACCAACTCATCATAATCCCTTTTTCAATGGTTTTATAAAATTGTCTCTTTTCATATTCTGGATAAACTTAAGGTTTTGTCTTACTTGTAAAGTTGGAACTTTGATAAAGTAAGAAGGTACCGGAATCTATTAAAAATTAAGATGTTGAGTGTCATAGAAATATGGTACAGTCAGTGTGGGAATTTTTTGATTCTTGAAGCAAACCGAGAAATAAAAAGAAATAGAATTTGGAATACGATAAGTTCCTAAAGTTTTTATTTCAAATATCAATCCTGATAGATCGGCAAGTAAGTATTTATTCAAAAAATGACATAAATTATCCAGAACAGTATACCATTTTTAAACTATAAGAATGCTTTTTTAAATAACAAAAATTTTTCCTGTATGAATTTATACATGTAAAAAACAAAACAAAACACGGCACTGCAGCACTCTTTGGTTTGTATAACCTCATCAATATTTTTTCCCTGTTTATTCATTCACTAATACTTATGACTTCTTTCTATAAATTGGTCGAGTTTCTGAAATGAAAAATATCTAGTATCGTTGTTAAATATATATGAATGTTGTTTAATATGAAATCATGCTGTCAATTTATTTTCTGTACTTCGTATTGAAAATTCATTGACAGAAAGAAACAAAGAAAAACGAGAAAGAAGAGATAAAATGAACAGTTTGGAGGAAATTGTTTTCCTAAGTTCTCAAGCATTTTCACTTCCAAAACTTATCAGTTCATCCTAAGCTATAGTGTGGTGTCCTCTTGGTGTAATGGTTAAAGCGCTAAACTGCAGAATCGTAGTAAATGAATTCGAACTCCAGTCGTGCTATTATGTTCACTTTCGGACTAATACCCTTTGAGAAAGATACGAACCATCTTATCCTCCCATCTATGAGTTAAATAGTACCACAACAGTTCTTCTAAAAGTATAGCTTTGGCATTAAATAACATACAAAAGTTGATATGCCAATAAAACCTAAGCTATATCAGAAAAACAACAAATAATGTAGGTTTTATGATTTGAAAATATTCTCATCCTTCACCACATGTAGGATACGACCAAAGTCGTTTTTTTAGAGATGTTTTTTTTTTTTTTTTTTTTGTTTTTTTTTTGAATGGGTAGATATTTTTTTTTTTTTTTTTTGTGGGGTATTTTTTTTTTTCGGAGTAGTGCTGGTTTGAATTTATTTTCCTTTTTGTAGACCGATCGCAGTATCAATAAAGATCTCAGTTTCTTCTATAATTTAACCATAGCTGGCGGGGGTCACGAAATACATGGATGCATGCTCTTGCCAATAGGACTGGTGAGGCAAAAAACGCAAACAACTTCGTCCAAAATTTGAACGCGCCTCGTCGTGTCTATTACGTAAGACGCAACGCATCTCCAAAATATCTATCAGGTAAAACAACATTTTTGTTGTATTCATCTTATAGATAAGTGACTCAAAGATTCCTGTGTTACTCATATAGAGTCATCACAGAGTCATCATAGAATATAAACATGAAATCCTATATTTCTTTAAGATATGCTTTGAGGATAAGTAAAATCGTTTGAAATTTAATGGAGAAAGAGGAGTGAGAACCTTGTTAACAAATAAAACAAAATCCTGTAATTTTTATTGAACCACAGATGAAACCAGGGACGATCGATGATTGACTAATACGTCACGAGGGAAAAAAATCCTGTTAATAAACAGTATGGAGATTAATATCTTAATGGAACCAGTAAAGAAAAAAGCTTCGAGATAAAAAAAAAAAAAAAAGAGGGAGAGAGAGGGGGGGAGAGAAAGAGAGATAGAAGGTTAGTGAGAGAAAGAGAGAGTGAAAGAGAGAAAGAGAGAGTAAGAGAGAGAAAGAAAGAAAGAAAGCGAGAGAGAGAGAAAGAGAGAGAGAGAAAGAGAGATAGAGATAGAGAGAGAGGTTTAGTCATTAAGACAATTACCAAGTAGACTGATAGTGAGATTATTTCGTTGCCTTAAAAATTTTAACCCATTTCTTTTACCGTCAGTTATAACAAAATTAAATCATTTGCTTCATTACCACTCGGTATGGGTTGTTGATGAATAGTTTGAGCTGTTATTTTCTAACCTTATTCTAGTCTGATACAAGGCCAGAATTATAGGGCACCCAGTGAAAATCGAACTCGCTGATAATAATCTGTTTGCATTGCATGTTAACCATTACACTTCCCGAGACATCATAATAGTTTGAGGTGCCCGTGGTGTAATGGTTGTCCTCGCAGGAAATGGACTCAGCGACACTAGTTCAAATCCTGGACGAGACTGATTGAATTTCACATAGCACTAATACCCTTCGGAAAGGTATGAATCCAAATATTCTCTCTCCAGCTATGGGTAAATAGTAGGACAGACTAGGTTCTTCAGCCTTGGTGAGGCAACTAGTCTAGGAGAAGGAAAACTGTGAATTCAAACCTGTTAAACTCCGCTTAAAAAATTGACCTTGTGTCATATCCTGCCTGAGCGAAGGGGTTGGTAAATATGATAATAGTTTGTGTTGATAGGTTACAAATTTGAATTATTTGTATTTGATAGAAATACTACAAACTATATAATTTATAATGTATAAATGATTTGCATTGGACAGAGATACTTGAAAAGATATAACTGTGTGTAAATTATAGGTATTAACATCAGTTACTTGATGCTATAATTGTTTATAATAAAAAGAACAGTTGGCGACCGTAGTCGACGGCGACCAGAAGGCTCTTTTTTCAATAGCTACTACACCGAAGTATCGGGGAGGGCGCTACTCGTTTCCCAGTATTGCGCCGTTTTACCCTTGATATTTACTTTATATTGCTGAGTGTTAAGCAAGGAGGTATCAAGTATCATTTTTAAAGTCTTTGGTATGATGCGAACTAGGATTGAACCCAGGTCTCCCGGACCATTGGTGAACACTCCACCCACTAGGCCAATGAGCCAGTAAATTTTGACGACCGAAGTCGAGGGTGACCAGAAGGCTCCCTTTTCAATAGTTACTATACCGAAGAGTAAGGGAGGGTGCTACTCGTTTCCCTGGACTACTCCACTTTACCCTTGATACGTACCTTATATTGCTGACTGTTAAGCAAGGAGGTAGCAAGTACCATTTTTAGTCTTTGGTATGACGCGACCTGGGATTGAACCCAGGTCTCTCAGACTATTGGCGAACACTACCCACTCTTTTAATTGTTTATAAAAGATTATTATTATCAATTACTTGAAACTATATGATTACTTCCAAAAGAAATAGAACCTAAGTAGCGTTAAATGATACAAGGGTTGTCATTTCGTAAAACCAACTAACCAACCAACCAACATTTATATTAGGTTTTAAGAGAAATAATGGCGATAGCTAAGTTAATCTAATTATGCAAAAAGGAAATTATAAACTATTGAAATTGTTGTGCAGCCATTTACTATGCTTAGCTTAATACGAGACCAGAAGTTAAAGACACCATATGAGAATCGAACTCACTATTCACTGTTTGCTAGACTAAATCTCTAACCACAAATCACGTAGGAGCCCTTGCTAAAACTTAGCAAAAACAAAACAAGTCATTGGACATAGACGGCAGAATTTGCATAATATGTCCACACGCACACACACACACACACACACATACATACACACACAAGGATAGAAATCAACTTAGTATATAGGCATAATGAAAATATGTGTCAGAATTCTAAAGTACGCAAAACAATCCAGTAAGCGTTGGCAAAAGTCGTTGGTAAAAAAAAGAAAAATATTGGTAATAACATTGGTAATAACATTGGTAAAGCCATAGGGTAAAAAGTAATGAATGGTTTTAGTTGATCTGGTGTATATATAGATATATATTTCTTTTAAATATCCTGTCCGGTGGCAAGAGCTGCTTGGTAGCGCCAGGAGTGGCAGTACCGCCTTGAGCTACCGAAACTGTGTTATCACCCGGTTGGCGGTTGATGAGGAAAGGGTATCGCACGTGCTTTCACACTTTGTAATGATAAAAATTTGAACATTGGTAATGCCAAAGGGTAAAAATTGTTAGAAGCATGGAAAAAGTAAAATATCACAATGATAAAGATAGGAAAACGTTTAATTTGTAATTTTGATTTCTTCTGATGATTAAACAAATTATATTTTCTATTTCGATATCCTCCTGTCCCCATTGCGTCCTATTTCTCACAATGACGTGTTCATTTGCTAAATACATTTGTTTCATTGCCACACACACACACACACACATGTATATATCATCATCATCATCTTGTCAAGCCACCAGCACGGATATTCCTGACCCTCTCTCGCCACTCCTCCCGATTGTTCATTGCTAGTGGCAGGTCCTCAGGGCTACATAACGTATCCTCACAGAGCTGCTGTATGTAGATTCGAGCTGGTCTCCCTGCTTTTGCTTGGCCATGTGAGGGGGTCCATTGGAGAACATCACTGATGAGCACGTCTCCGCTTCTCCAGAAGTGTCCGGCATGTCTGGTTTGTCTAACTTGGATAGTTTTCGTGATGGGAGGTCAGTGGCCGTACGGTTGGTGCTTTGTGGGATGTTGCCTCCAGGACTAGTTCAAAATTGCTCGCAGCATTCTTGTGTAGTTGCCGTCAAGCTTTTTCTCCATCCATTTAGTCATATATATATATATATATATATATATATATATATATATATATATAATTCACAGGATATAAATGGAATATTTATGTAACATAGTTTTGCACATAAGGAGTGGTATGGGGCTCCCAGTGAGAATCAAAATTGATGTTCTGTCAACTCTTGCATATGAACACACCAGTGTGGGCTTGCCAGTGAAAATTACATTCATCAGCTCTGCGTGGACACTGGATGCCCTTTGGAGGACTTTCCAAGTACGATGATTGGTAGGGATGGATGGCGAGAGAGAGAGAGAGAGGAAGAGAGAAATAGAGAGAGAGAGAAAGTCAACTAAATCCGTGCTTTCAGCACGATTTGATAATGAACAAACTATTATACCACGACAGACGCCCTGAATAGTTTGTGTGATATTAGAAATTCAGACAATTGCAACTATTTCATTTATTTACTTATTTATTTATTCATTTATTTTTGTTTAGCACTATTTTTTTTGTTTTGTTTTGTTTTGTTTTGAATATTGGTGTCATTTCTTGATTTCAACTTCTTTTCTCCAGTGCATTTATGTTTAAAATATACGAGCACAGGAATGAAGATATAAATGTGTGGATTATCCGACATCCCACCAAGTCACTTGACATGAAGTCATTTTATAGTGGAGGCGGGATGTTACGCACGAATCGAGACTTGTACTTGGTCCTCTCAGCATTCCCCTTTAGACGCATCTCTGGTGCCATGCGATTAACACAGCCCGGTTAAGCAGGTACTGTTTGGGGGAGAGGGAATACCCCCTGTGACGTGAGAATCAACTTAAAATCACCTACCAGGCCCTAACGATGAAGCATTGAATATATGTACAAATTTAGACAGTGGAGTCCGCAAGAAGCAGTGGCTAAAGTACTGGACTGCTACATCGTCGTGAGGGAGTTCGAACTCCAGTCGCATTGTTAAGTTCACTCTTGGATCATTACCTTTTATATGTTTTTGAAGTAT
>CAUZXS010003468.1:152500-230980 GCA_963585895.1 Sepioteuthis lessoniana
CTTTGTAGAAGGAAAGAGAAATTATTTCTATTCAACAATATACTTTTTTTTTAAACTTTCGGTATTGTAATACATAGAAGAAAACTAATGGAAATTTACTAAGCTTTTTGCTTAGATGTGGCACAAGGCCATATGAAAGGGGCACCCAATGAGACTCAAACTCACTCGTATAGGTTTGCTAGTCGAGCTTGCTAACCATTACATCACCAGAGGCGCCTTGATGGATGGCAAGAAAGAACAAGGAAACTAATGACCTTTTCCTGAAAAAGGCTTTTCATAATGAAGATTATGGATGAACATTATAAAGCAACCATTATAGCCTTTCAACTAAATCAAGCAAATAGATCAACATGGACTAACTAATCACGAATGACGCGCGTACTGTTCTTGTCGTAATTTACTAAGCGTTTGGCTCAGATGTGGTATGTCGTCGTAAATGGTCTTGGTGAATCAAGTTCAAATCCTGGACGAGGCTTGTTGCATTTCATATTGCGCTAATACCCTTGGGAATGGTACGCATCCAACTATTCCACCCCTATCACTAACTACTGGTAAATAGTTAAGTACCTGGTTTATAGTGGAGGGCTTGATCAGATACCTATTTTGCTTTATTGTGTCTGAACAATTAGCTTTTTGGGAATATAAATATCTAGTCATTCTTTTTATTATGCACGCAAATTTTGAACATTATTCTGCATTTTGTTATAAGTTGTAAAGTAAAGTTGGAGACCAAAGTCGAAGACGAACAGAAGGCTCCCTTTTCAATAGCTACTACACCGAGGTGTAGGAGAGTGCGCTTTACCCTTAATACGTACCTTATATTTCTGAGTGTTAAGCAAGGAGGTATCAAGTACCAATTTTAAAGTCTTTGGTATGACGCGATCTGGGATTGAACACGTCTCTCAGACCATTGGCGAACACTTTACCCACTAGGCCAATAAGCTATCAATAAGCATACATTCTTTGCATCAATGTGACTATGTTTCATATATCTTATCAAAGCGGTGGAAAATTCATTATACAATTTAATATATATAATTGATTTAATAATCTTTTAGCGGAAACTATTTCTATATTATCAAACCGAGTACAACCAATCACATGGTCGAATAAGTTTGCTTGTTGTAAATTGTAAATTAGCCACTGCATGGAACAAATACGTTTCTATAACAGTGAAGCCCCCAGATATGTTTGTTATGATTTTAATTTTGGTTCCATTATTTTATGAATACATTCCATAAAACGAAATTACGCTTAAAATATCGATACAATTAGAATACGGGAAAATATTTTTAACCAATTTGTGAGGAAGATAACTTTTTAAAATTGAAATATGTTTGTTAACATTTTAATTTTGATTCTATTATTAAATGAATTCATTCCATACAACGAAATTAGGCTTGAATATCGATACTAATTGAATAGGGGAAATATTTTTTACCAATCTATGAAAAAGATAATTTAAAAAAAAGAAAATGAGAATGTTATATTATCATCGTACTGAGAATGAAAGTATGTTTCCTTGTTTTACCAAATGAAATCAACTATCGAATTCGACAAAAAAAGCATTAAAATTCACACAACTGTGATGTAAATTGTGTTTAAAAGCTGCTTCTGCAAAAACACTGCCTTTTATTTCCATCCCACCACCAGCTATGGTGGCGTTCGTGTTGTAATGGATACAGTCTTAGGAAATGGACAAGACAACTCGAGTTCAAATCCTGGTGGGATGTTAGCAGTTCACATATATTTCTGATACGATTAGGAAAGGCATGAATTTAACTATTCTCCCTCCAACTATGGCTAAATCGTAAAGCAGACTTGGCTCTTTAACCTTGGTATGGCAATCGGTCAAGGAGAAGGAAAACTCTGAATTCAAACCTGTTAAAATTCCGCTTAAAATTTGACCTTGTGTCGCATCCTGCTCATGCGTAGTGATTGGTAAATATATTGCCTTCCATTATGGCTTAATTAGTACCACTAATAATTAAATAACCCACAAAGTTTGATATGCCATTAAACAAAGAAACAAATCAAAACCTTATCCCCCAGCTATAGGTTAAATAGTATCACAACTGTTTTTCAAGGATGACTTTGGCATTAATTAGCCACAAAGGTTGATATGTAATTAAACAAAAAACCCCAACCTGATCCTCCCCATCAGCTATGGCTTAAATAGTACCACAACTGTTCTTCTACAAGAATGGCTTAAGCATTAAATAACCCACAAAGGTTGATATGTCTTAAAAAAACAAAGAAACTAAACCAAACCTTATCCCACCCAGTTATGGGTTATGTAGTACCACTACTTATCTTCTCCGAGGATGTCTTTGGTATTAAATAACCCATGAAGGTTGATATGCCATTAAACGAAGAGACTAAACCAAACTTTATCTCCCCAGCTATTGGTCAAATAGCACTACTGCTATTCTTCTACAAAGATGGCTTTGGCGTTCAATAACCCATGAATGTTGATATGCCATTAAATAAAGAAACCAAATCCAACCTTACTCCTCCCAGCTATGAATTAAATAGTAGACTTTCTGTTCTTCTACAAGGATAGATTTGGTATTAAATAATCCTCAGAGGTTAATAAGCCATTTAACGAATACACTAAATCCATCCTTATCGCCCTAGCTACGAGTGTAATGATATCATTACTGTTTCTCTAAAAAGGATGGTTCTGGCATTAAATAACCCGTGAAGGTTAATATGAATAAGAAGTTGTAGTGTGCTGCTGCAACAAAAATGTTCAGTTAGGACTCTTCTTTCAGGATGAGTCTTAGAACTTTTTGAATGACCCTCGCACATTGGTATCGTGAACATTATATAGATTTTGCGGAAGCTGCATTTGTTATAGTAAATACATAAGCCTTAATTTAAAATCACCTCACCTCCGATTCCACACGAATATCCATTCTTCTTTGAATTTGTAGAATTGTTTCCACTCTACTTCATATCAGTTGTTTAGATTATTTTCAAGTGCTTACTGTACAAAACCTTTTCTCGCTTCAGATCTTTAACTAAGTAATACTAAGTATTACTGACTTCGCTGACTTTGAATGTATACAAATGGCTTTAAGGATTCGTTATGTATTACAAATATTTTTGTTATTTGATGGCGTGTAAAATTTTTTAAAATGACTAAATGCTTAATGCTTCCAAGTGGTTGGTACTGTTTCAATAGATATCAATAGATAATTTCTTTACGAGTGAAATCTTACATTGTTACACACAAAGTGAATAAATACATGTGAATGAATAAAATAATTTACGAAAGTAAAATGTCAGTATTTATCAACTTAAATTAGAGTTTGAACTAATAAGAACAGCAGATATTTAAAAGCCTGCATAAATGCATGGCTTATAAAGTTATATATAATTGAAAAACAAATTATTGACAAGTACAAAGATATTTTTTCATAGAACTAAATTCTATAAAATCGACGATACATGATATTCTAACGATAGATTAAAAAATCTAGGTATTATTTTGGTTGTGATTATTCGGACTGTTGTTGACATCTTTATAGTGAAACACGACGTTTCGACCGCTGTTGATCAACAGTTAAACTTTAAGAATCGTTTTCTAGGTTGAATCATTTCAATGTTCAGATAAACAAAGGACACCTGAGGAAGGCCGGAGTATACAATGGCCGAAACGTTGTCTTTTAACTTACCACCATAAAGATAAGGACAACAGTCCGAAAAATCACAACCAAAATAATATATATATAGGGCCTCATCTTAAAAAAAAAATTATGGTTTAAATATTTGGGATCCGATTTTCGGAGCAAAAGGATATTTTTTGGAATCCTAGATAAATTAATGTTTGTTTGTTTTGTGTTTTATGGCATATTAACCTTTGTTGGTTATTTAATGCTAAATCCATTTTTAAACAAATAAACATTTTTATTAAAAATAATACAGTTTAGCATAAGTGTGACATTACGAACGGGTGCTGTCGTTGAGAGCGCGCGAGAGCATAGGCTGTAGTCAATCTGTGAAGGTGTTACGAGACTAGCGCGTGCGGGCATAATGACCTGCAAAGTAAGACGTGATTTTAAAATAATCACAGATGAACTATCACGTGTTTCACGACAGTTTCACTGGTGACATCGAACATTCGGGGATCTTCGATTTGTTCCCCAAAATCTCTATATAAGAAAACAAGTCACGAGATTTTGGGAGAGTTGAATGCAGCTTTTAATACAGGCGCGTCAAAGGTTCCGAGGCCCCGACCCGTCCTACCCAGTCTGCTACGACCTATCTTGTCAGGCGTGTGTCAACAGCCAACTCTCACCCACACTGCCATCACCACCAAGAGGAAGGGAGGAGAAGAACGTAACTAAAATGAACTTTTCGAGTTGCAACGATCATAGCCCTAAGTGAATAATAAACGACTACTATATTTTCTTCCCTTACCTTCGAGTTTGAGTATTTCTTTCTTTTTTTTTTTGCGGACTTCTTTCTTTAAAGCACAACACGTTGGTCCTATGTTACATAAGTACACAGTATAATTGTTAAAAACATTTCAATTTCAAGCGATTCAGTTTAGTCAAACACTTCTAATGCAAACAATTCAGTTTCGTATAAGTTTAGTTTTTGTTAACACACAGTTAAATGTCAGAATAGTTCTATTTCAAATAATTCAGTTTAGCGTAAGTACAGTTTCAATGTGAAAAACAGTTTTATTTCAAGCAATCCAGTTTAGCATACAAAAACAGTTCCATTTCAAACAATTCAGTTTAGTATAAGTACGCAGTTTAAATGTCAAAACAGTCCTATTTCAAGCGATTCAGTTCGGCATGAGTACGCTGTTTAGTTCTATAGATAGGGCCTTATCCCATGGTATCACTCCGAGCCATAATGGACCTGGGATCGATAGCAATGAAGGAGTACTCTGCATTCCCCAGAGCTCCAGCATTACTGAAACCTCACCATCAGATTTTTTAGTGTCGTATATAGGACATTCTTTGGGGGTGTGTGGGGGGTCTTACCCCTCTGTAGAACAGAGAAACAGTTGGTGTATTCTACAGACCCAGCCGACTGGGCAAAAACGTTAATGGTTCTTATTTGGAGTCATTTATATGGAATGTGATTGTTTGATTTTAACGGCATATCAACCCGTCAAAGTTATTTTATCCCAAGAGGCTAGAGAATTGCATACATAGTATGTTTATAAATACACATAAATATATATGTAGTCTCTTTAGAGCTTTATTCCCGCACGTTTGTATGATATCGAGTATTCCTATAAAATACAAACAGTTCTATTTGACCTATTGATTTTACTCTAACAGCTACTGTGACTCAACGAAGATTTCCACTAGCATTTAAAATTTATTCACAGAAAAAAAAGTTCTTTTTGCAAGTCAAAAGTAATTTCATTATCACTAAAAGTATATTTAAACCAAAATTTTGGTTGAGGCTATTCTACTGATCAAGTATACAAATTCAAACAAAGATCACTGGAGCTAAAAAGTTGAGTGCTGGAATTCGGGTTGCCATCTTGTTTTCAGTTATGCAATACAAAAAGGTAAACCTTCTAAGTAACAAGGCTGTAGCTTGATGTTGTTCATATATGCTTTAGTCATCTCTAACTTGCCAATATACTGCTGCTACTGACGCGCGTGCTCATAAATATTTGCTTGCAACTTGTAGACGGCTGATACTACTTTTCCTCCCAGCACTGGGCTGGGACACACCTTGACCGGCCGTGTTTGTCGGTACACAGATCTGGTCGGGTGTGTTCTGGCTCTGTTGGCAGTCGGTCGAGGCCGTCTGACATGAATTCCGGTAAGCTAGATTTATCGCCTAGGTTGGAGGAACTAGGTTTATCGCCTGGCGCCGGATGAACCCTTTTAAAGAGAATGCTGACGGGGCCCAAGGCATTTTTGAAACTGCCAGACGTGTCTGGGCTATGGCCCTGCCCCCGGAACACCTAGAAATGCCTTGTGCCACACTCGTCCGGTCGGTGGGACGAACAACAAATACCGATACTACTTAACGGCATTCATGTCAGGCGCGCTAAGACCGGCATCTTTGAGTCTTACGGGGACGTCCCCGACCAGGTTCTCCTTGGAAGGGCTAGGTTTATTGCCTAGAGCCTGAGGCGCCCCTTTTTCAGACAATGCTGACGGGGCCCGAGGCATTTTTGGAGCTGCTGGGTGTGTATGAGCTACGGCCCTGCGCCCGGAACCACCTAAAAAAGACCTTGTGCAATACTCGTCCGGTTTGTGGGACGATCGACAAATACCGATACAACTTATCGACCCCCACCCAAACAATCCAACAGTGAGTTCTCAACAAAATGCAGGTGGCAATAAATCACACAGCATGATCTTTCCATGAGTAACTTACGACGGAGAAATATTGCAAATCTGGGGAGCAAATGACAACACTCGTTTACTAAGATATAAACTCTCTTCTTTTTTACTACGAAAGTCGAAATGTTGCGAGATTGAGATAAAGAGAGAGCGAGAGAGAGCGAGAGAGAGTCGGACTGTTATGATTGACACCACATCGAGAAAGGTATATTTAGAGCCCTGCTTCTTTCACGGATGACTGATACAGGACTTCTTAACTTGGAGGCCGACCACCCCACCCTGCTTTCCGCCCAAGACGACGTGACTTGTCAACTTAGCTGACTGCTCTCCCCAACTGACCCTTTGGATCAAAAAACTCCCGTCATTATATATTTTCTGGACGCCCACACATTATTTTACGTCAATCCACATACGCAATTCACGTACGCAATTCATATAGCATTTCAGCGGTCTTTTGTTTACCTTAAGACACAGGTGCATATCCTGTTTTGAAATCCACGACTAACATGGCCTGTCACAGGTCAATATGTGAAAGAAACTCACTGCTCTTATATCTAAAGCCGAGAAATGTCAGAGGCCAATTCGTTCGAAAAGACTCAAGGGTGTTTTTGCGCTCCTCTTAATCTAAGTGATACATGAACACACTCTCCTATCAAAAAGAGGTCGTTTTCTTTTGCTTTTATTTTTGCTTTTGTTTTGTTTTTGTTTGTTTGTTTTTTTGTTTTTTTGTTTTGTTTTGTTTTTTACTGGTCTCCTTGAACTCTGTGAATGGAAGATGTTCTCATTGTCTGGCCAATGAGAATATGATCTGAAATTATTCATAATTGGCTGATCAATCAGAAGTGTTTAGGTCTGCAATTGTCTTCTGTAAAATATGGGTTCCGACATTGTTTTCATAAGAGAACAGAGAGAGTAAGGGAGTAGACAACACTCTGAAACCACAGCTAGAAGTCCTGCTGCGAGAAAAACTCGTCGCTAAAAGAAGATTCACTGTGAGAAGAAAACTCGTAACGAAGTTCCAGGCTTCCAAAGTTCTGTAGACAGCACCAAGACTACGTTTGTACTTGAAAAACTCTATGACAGCATAAAGTAAAAATGCCAACCAAATCCCTTACCATATATTTCCTCTCCTATCGAGTGCGTAGAACCTTTTCTTTCAATATTGTATACAGGGCGGTTCATTGGCCGAGTGGGTAGAGTGTTCACCAATGGTCCGGGAGACCTGGGTTCAAATATAGAGAAAAAAGGAGCTGAAGCCGCCGCTGTAGGGAAAATAACGGAGAATAACTGTATAGGTCCCGATAAGGGGGTATTGCATATTGATCTTTGACAGAGCCGTCAATCAGGAATTACACAATGTAAACATATTTATTCCCGGAAAACAAGCTATACGTCGGTGTAAGCTGATTACGTTGGTTGACAACCGGAAGAACACGCTGGCGTTATGAAATTACATATACACTGGTACAACAGAGATAAACGGTCGGGCAGTCAAGAGGTCAGGAGGGTGCGAGTGAGAAGAAGTGCTAAGTAAGGCCCTGAAATGGCACAGCATGGTAAAGAAGTTATAGGTCAATATAGCAGTCCTCCGTCTGTCCTTTGTCTCCCAGTCACTGTATCTTTCTCACACTTACAGAAGTTTTGACCCCTTCGAGAAATAAAGTGATTGTCATATTTTTGTAAAGGAATGTATTATGGTACTTCATTCATTATATCATACAACAGGGGAATGCCTAAACTTTTCTGTGTCCACTTGTTGAAGATATAAAGGTGATGAAAAGTAGCTGGAAAATTATGGAGTAACATCTTAAGGAATTAAGGTTATTCCTAAGTTGAACTTCTCATGAGTTGCGTGTCTTACGAGCTTGCCATCACTCTTCCACCATATTACCAGGCCGAAGAAAAATTCTAAATTTCTTACCTTTGATCCACGCCATAATTAGTAGCTGGACATGTCTATGGGAACTCCTTAACAACAAAATTTCCCTATTAATATCACAACGTACAAGGACTCTTAAAAAGCATTAATCAAAACGAATTATCAGACAATCCATACAAATGGAAAGATAGAATATGCCGACGAACGAGAAATAAGTTCTCTCGTGGCTGGTTGGTTGATTGGTTGGTTGGTTGGTTGGCTGGTGTTTATGGCATATCAGCCCTTGTAGTTCATTTAATGCCAAATCTTGTTTATATATACATATTTAATGTATGATTTGTGAACGAATTGTTTGTAGGTAACAGTTTTTATACAAGCCCTATTTAAGTGCTTTAAAGTATTGCTATCTAACACGAATAATTCTATTTAGGATAAATCATTTGTTTACACACAGTTAAATGGCTTCAAGAATTATTGGCACTATCAATTCAATTTAACATCACTTATCTGTTTGTGCACAGTTATATGGTTGTTTTAAGTTTTATTTAACCCACTGATGGGATCATAACAGGTACTATCAATCCGGGTCAGAGTGGACCTGGGATTAATGTCACTGAAGGAAAACTCCACATTTCGAAAAGCTCCTGAATTAGAGACTCTCCATCAGATACTGTTTAGTGTCATGCTCAGGACACTTGTTCTATTTGACCCACAAATGGGACCCTTAACAGGTACTAACAATCCGGGTCAGAGTAGACCTGGGAGTGATATCACTGAAGGAAAACTCCACATTTCGAAAAGCTCCTGGGTTGGAAACTCTCCATCAGATACTGTTTAGTGTCATGCCCAGGACACTAGTTCTATTTGACCCAAAGATGAGCCCCTTACAGGTACTAACAATCCCGAGTGGACCTAGGAATAATGACACTGAAGGAGAACTCCACATTTCAGAAAACCCCAAAACTGGAGCCTCACTATAAGATGAGTACTGTCGGCTGGGGCTTTAGAATACACCGACTGCATCTCTGCAGAGAAGTAAGACCCTACCAACGAGTGTCCTGATATATCATTAAACAATCTGATGGTGAGGCTCCAATAATCCTGGTGCTTTAGAGAATGTGGAGTACCACTTTATTGCCATTGCTCTCAGGTCTACTCTGGCCCGGAGTGGTAGCACCTGTAAGTGTCCTACCAATGGGTCAAATAGAACTGGTTGACATCTGATCATTTAACTGTGTGTAAACAAATGATTGATGTTAATTTTTTTAGCTTTAAAGAACAACGATTAGTCAGGTCAGGAAACTTTCTTTGCTGTTGGTAACACAATAAAATTTAGTCGCGTTTTACTTAGGGATGCAATTATTCCCTTTACTCTGACAAATGCCATGAAAGAGAATTCTATGAAAAAACCCTCGAAAACCTAAAAGATTATGATAAAGAATCACTCATCCAGTGCTTTGAAAATAAAGTTTATATATATATATATATATATATATATATATATATATATATATATATATATATATATATATATATATATTAGAATAGCGTAGACTCACAGTCAACGGCTTTGGTTACTGTCAGCTCCTCACCTCTGCAATCATCAGACCAAAAACTTGGTTCTATGATTAAAGAGAGACCTTGGCTAATCCGATGAGTAGCACTTAGAGAGTATCAAGCAAGTAAGCAAGCGATTTTACAGTCCAATTTGGTTCGTCACCTTCACGACTTCAGCAAAAAAACATCCGAAGCTGTCAGATTAGATCTGAAGAAGTCCTGTTATTCTTGATTCATATCAATACCCATAACAGGATGGAAATAAATTGATAATCCTAATGTGACCGATTTTTGTTTTTCTTAAAGAAATATTTATATATATATATATATATATATATATATATATATATGTGTGTGTGTGTGTGTGTGTGTGTGTTATTATATATGTATGTGTTATTATAAATATGTGTGTGTGTGTGTGTGTGTGTGTGTGTGTGTGTGTGTGTGTGTGTGTGTGTGTGTGTGTGTGTGTGTGTGTGTGTACTATTTATAATGTTTGCTTGCAAGTTTCGAGTTGATAGGCTTTTGTCCTGTGCGTCTATTATAAACCCCTCTATCCAGCATTTTCCATTCATCGATTATTTTTTACTATCTCAATATCGATATTTCTAATTCTTTCTACGTATCGTCTCTGCATGTTTTTTTGTTTGTTTGTTTGTTTGTTTGTTTGTTCCTAGGCGTTTTTAATTAAATCAGTCTTTGTGTTTTTGTGTCTTTCTTTGTTTTTTGCTTGATCTTTCATGTCAATTTCTTTCGATGTGAGGTTGAGTTGTCCAGCAAATTTATTGCTTTCTTTACCAACTGAATATATTTTTTCTTTTGACTCTCGTGTGTATTTACAAACTGTAGCATCCAATCTATTGTAATTCCTCACCTTCTTCCTTTTCTTCCAACAAGAACATATACAAGCAATTTTCACAAAAGTAAATATTTATTTTCCGCAACCTTGGATTACAATATAATCTTAAAATAATTCTTGCATAATTGCCATATTTAAACTGTTTTGTTATCATCATTAAATGATTTGGTATTCAAGAATTTCTGTCGTGGCTAATAAAAATATTGCACATGTTATTTCTCTCTGAATCTCTTTGTTGTGAGATTATTGTTAATATTTATTTATTTCTGAATCTTTCGTGAATTTATCGTTAATCTACGCCTATTTATTCGAATCTTCGGTCTCCCCTTGTTTATAAAAATATTGCACATGTTATTTCTCTCTGAATCTCTTTGTTGTGAGATTATCGTTAATATTTATTCATTTCTGAATCTGTTGTGAATTTATCGATAATCTACGCCTATTTATTTGAATCTTTGGCCTCACCTTGTTTATGAAAATATTGCACATGTTATTTCTCTCTTAATCTCTTTGTTGTGAGGTGTCGTTAATATTTATTCATTTCTGAATCTGTTGGGAATTCATCGTTAATCTACGCCTATTTACTCGAATCTTTGGCCTCACCTCGTTTACTATAGTCAAATTTTCGGCTGTTGTAAATTCTGGCTTAATTCAATTGCTTGTTATATTCAGTACAAAGGAAATGATCTAGTGGACATAAGCGTTGGTGAAGTATATATGCAGCTTACCTGGTGGTCCTTAGTTCAATTCCTAGGTCAGGTAGTCAAATCTATGTTCTTTGGTTCAGCGGGACAAGTAGAAGCATCATCCAAAGAAAAGATAAATTAAAAGAATCTCCTATAGAAAGCTGAATGAAAACGGTAAACCCTCGTAGATTGAACAAAGAATGGCTTGAAATTCTGAAAGTCTTAACAAATAAAACTAGAACCTAAAGAAGGCACCTCTGGTGGTGTAGTGGTTAGTAAGCTAGACGAGCAAAACCTTCACAAGTGGGTTCGATTCTCATTGGGTGCCCAATGGCCTTATGCCATATCTGAGCAAGCTGCTTAGTAAATTACAACCTAAAGAAGTCAGGAAGATACAATAACTGAAACGCTATAAATATAACAATCGAAGTAATGTGTGAATAAATCGATGTTTGATAACGATTGCACTCTGATTTTCGTACCCGTACACTGAGACAATATCATATATGTCAACCAATCATACAAGAACAACTTTACCATCAAAAGACCCACAGGACGATCATCAAAGTGATGGAGGAGACCTAACTAAGACAGAATACAAAAATATCCTTAATAAAAATAGAAAGGCTGATTAAAAAATAAGACTAAACGGTGGTCTCGTGTGCATAGATTTTTGCGCGGAACTCTTGAGTTTTTTACAATGATAATAACATACTAATCTAATACTGAGCAAAATCGTTGTTTCTGAAGATGAATTTAGTACTTATAAAAATTTCGGAGCTATTTGTTAGAAGTTTATAATTCTCGCTCTAAGCCCACGTTATTAGTATGTCTCTAGATATCTATTTGGCTCTCTAGGTAGCCAAAATGTAGCACAAGGTCGGTTTAATCAAAATTCATAGAAGGCAAAGACAAAATTGATTAGTTCCATAAGTATTCCATTTCAGAGATGGGAGCTCAGATGCCGAGCAATAAACTCAGCCCTTACTTATTTTAAATGAGGAGGCTGGTGCTGCTTGAGGAGAAAAGACCCCTGAAAAAAGCAGATAATCTTAACTCACCCACCCCTCCTTATGTGAAAGCTGAGGGATTTCTGTATTCACGGTACGCTATGGTTTGGTTTGGTTTAATTTCTTTTTTAAATGGCATATCAACCTTCATGGGTTATTTAATGCCAAAGTGTAGAAGAACACTAGTGGTGCTATTTAACTCATAGCTGGGGGAATAAGGTTTGGTTTCTTTCTTTAATGGTACATTGTAGGTTATTTAATTCCAAAGTCATTCTTGTAGAAGAACAGTAGTGATACTATTTAAAGCGGGTCGGAGTATAAGGCTTGATTTGGCGTCATTGTTTAATGGTTTATCAACTTTCCTGCGTTATCTATTGTCACAAGACATTTTTCAAGAACAATGGAAGTGGTACGATTTAACCCATAGCTTGGAGGATAAGGTTTGGTTTGGTTTCTTTGTTTAATGTTATATCAACCTTCATGGGTTATTTAATGCCAAATCCATCCTTCTAGAAGAACGGTAGTAATGATACTTAACCCATGGCTGGGGGATAACGTTTGGTTTGATTTCTTGGTCTAATAGCAAATCAACGTTCGTGTATTACAGGGTGGAACGATAAAATTGTCACCCTTGAAAAGACTTGATTCCATTTCCGTTTAATGAAAACCGGTTTTCTTTCTTTTTTTTTTTTTTTTGTTGTAGACCATCTACTAGTTGGCCAGTTGTGTACAAATCCCAAGAGCGATGGGAGCCTTCTATCATATCTGAAAGTGACACAATGTTCAACGAACGAGATCGGAGATGCACCGCTGTACAAATCATGCTCTCTACCGATCCAAGTTATGACAACAGGACCATTGACAGCACCCTCAAAATGGAAATCTGGATTGCCATGAATAACAGAGACGTGCCCAGGGTGATGAAAACAAAGTTTCCGGCTACGGTTATGGTCTTTGGTGTGGTTTCAAGTGAGGGCCACATCATACCACCTCACATCTTCGAAGTCGGCTTGAAAGTCAACACTAAAGTGTACCTGGATGTGCTGAAGAGTGTGGTGATCCCCTGGTGCAATCAGGTGGCCGGTGGCAGACCCTGGGTGTGGCAACAGGACTCAGCGCCGGCTCACAAGTTCAAAGAGACCCAGGCTTGGCTTCAGAAGGAGGGCTACAACTTTGTAACCTTCCCTCATTGGCCCCCTCCTCCCCCGACCTGAACCCGCTGGACAACTTCGTTTGGTCATAAGTCGAGAACATCACCAACATGACCTCCCACAACACCAAAGCCAGCCTGATCGCCGCCATCCACCGAGTATTCGTCGAGCTCCCGCCGGCGCTTGTGGAAAAGGCATGCTCCCAGTTCCGGATCCGTATCGAGGTGGTGATTGAGGTTGAAGGCGGCTATATCAAATAGATATCAGTTCTACTACATAATCAAGTTACCTGAATTGATTTTTTTCAATAAAAGCTTTAAAATAAAGCTGTAGTGGTGTTTTCTTTAGGACGACAATTTTATCGTTCCACCCTGTATTTAATGCCAAAGCCAACCTTGTAGAAGAAATTTAACCCATAGCTGGTTGGGTATAAGGGGGTTTCATGTTGTTTCTAAAGGTATTAGTCTAAAAGTGAACGTAATAGAACAACTGAAATTCGAACTCGGTTATTCTGATGTCGCAGTCCCGTACATTAACCACAACGTCACCGAGATTTCCCCCACCTTCTCATCTGCAAAAGTTAAACACTATTATTATGAAAAAAAAGGTATCAATTAAAAGAATTTAGAATTATTTAAAAGCTTTTACAAGATCATATTTCCTTTGAATTTGATTACTGCAAGAAAAAAATTACTGTGCAAATTAATCGAAAAACAAATTTTAGCGGAAAATGGGGCTTTATTTTTATACAATTAAGCAACTATGATTAAAACAATTTATTTTAATCATTTATTTAGGAGTTACCTATTCAGTTATTTTATTTAGTTATTCATGTTGATTCCTTTGGCGTAGTGGCTAAAGTATTGCATTGTGACATCGTAGTTAGAAAGTTCGAACTCCAGTCGCGCTATAGCCTTCTCTTTTGAGAAAGGTATGGAACCCCATATGCTCAACTAGATATGATTTAATTAGTCAGCATAACTGTACTACTACAAGGAAGCTATGGGCAATAAATAACTCACGAAGGTTGATATGCCATTAAACAAAGAAACCAACCCTTTTCCCACCCAGTTATGGCTTTAATTGTATCGTGACTGTACTTCTACCAAGGATGATTTTCGCATTAAATAACCCACGAAGATTGATATGCCATTAAAGAAACCAACCCTTTTCCCGCCCAGTTATGGCTTTAATAGTATCGTGACTGTACTTTTACCAAGGATGACTTTCGCATTAAATAACCCACGAAGATTGATATGCCATTAAAGAAACCAACCCTTTTCCCGCCCAGTTATGGCTTTAATAGTATCATGACTGTATTTCTACCAAGGATGAAGTTGGCATTTAATAACCCATGAAATTTGATATGTGACTGAAAAAAGAAACACAACTTTATTTATTTTATAAGATTAACTAGTTACAGACGTTTTCTGTATTGAAACTTTGTAACTCTACCCTTTGGATTAACTTCACACTTCTCAATTTCTTCTCACTTTCTAACATGAAAGTCGAAACTTTTATAAATCGAAAGTTCACAGGTGGGACCGTAGCGTTAGAATAAAGACATTGCTTAAATTTTACAATACTGAGATTCGAGATGTGCTAAATTTGACCTGGGTAACAATAATATGGCATTGTAAGTTAGGGATTAAAAGACAAAAATCAATCAAGTGTCAGCAGTTGTGGGTGGCAAAGAACGTGTAATAGACAAGAGAAGTAGCTGAGAGGTGAGAGAACGGGGTTATATGAAACGCATCAGAACCCTCCATGAGAAATAAGTTCACCAAAAGCTATACAATATGTAGTTTACCTTCTGTATTTCAGCAATAAAACATCTCATTTAATGTTGTTTGATTTGGTTTGGTTTCTTTGTTGAATGGCATATCAACCATCGTGGGTTATTTAATGCCAAAGCCATCCTTGTAGAAGAACAGTAGTGATATAATCTAACACATAATTGAATTAAATGTTATAGAGGGCTCCAATTACCATGACTGGCACATAATGTAAATTTAAATTTAGTATTTTTATTGATATTCATGCCACGAGAAAATCGTGAGTCTTCGAAGCCCACGGACCTGTTTTAAATTCTAATAACAATATGTTTTTTTCTTCTTCCTTCCTATCGGCTTAAGTGTGAAGCTATTCCAAAACAATTTGCTTTTATCATTTAGTGTATTCTGACTATTGTCTTCATCTTTATTGTTATATTCACAATGTTTCGTCCGATGCACCCTTCGATCTTCATGTCAAACTCCGAACCATACCCTTTATTTAATCCATAGGGTAGATTGTTCTTATTCCGTTAATGTTAACAGAGTAGAAGTATAAAGTTTTGTAATTATTCCTTATTATTTACCAGCATTTTGGATAGAACCTGCGACCTCCAAATAATTTTACTTTGAAACCCTTTAACCAAACGGCAATATTCATTATACATGAGTACTGCCGGCAAATTTAAAAAAAAAAAAAATCAAGCTTCATCAAAGAACTTTAGGCAAAGAAAACAATTTAGAAATCTAGACAAAACAACTTAGAAATTTAAGTAAATTCTCATTTATACAAACAACTATTTTCTATGAAATTTGAAATTGGTTTAATAAAATAAAAATTTATATTGGGGTATGTACTACTTATGAGGATAACGGTAAAAAAAAAAGAAACAATAACCTGATTTTTTTTGTGGAGGTGTTCATGGTGTAATGGTTATCGTCGTAGGAAATGGACACGGCGACACGAGTTCAAATCCAGGACGAGACTAATTCCATTTCACATAGCACTTGGGAAAGGTATGAATCCAATTATTTTCCCTCCAGCTATGGGTAAATAGAAGGGCAGACTAGGTTCTTCAGCCTTGGTGAGGCAACTAGTCTAGGAAAAGGAAAACTCTGAATTCAAACCTGTTAAACTCCGCTTAAAAATTGACCTTGTGTCATATCCTGCCCGAGTGGAGGGGTTGGTAAGTATGATAACCTGATTTTTTATATGGATATTAACTTGAAACTTGGAATTCAATACAGGTAATGATACGCAATAAGGGATTTTTAGGTTTACATTAAAACACTTTGGACCTTAAAGATTTAGGTTTACGTTAAAACACTTTGGACCTTAAAGATTTAGGTTTTCGTTAAAACACTTTGGACCTTAAAGATTTAGGTTTTCGTTAAACCACTTTGGACCTTAAAGTTTTAGGTTTACGTTAAACCACTTTGGACCTTAAAGATTTAGGTTTACGTTAAACCACTTTGAACCTTAAAGCAAGATATCTGTTGATGTCACCAACAATTTTCTGATAAAATAGTTCAAGAATTTTTTTTCAAAAAGAATCTTGTAATGAACTATAAAATGTGTCTAGCCAGAAATATACCTATGACAAAAATCTGCCCAAATAGAAGCAAGCGACATTATTACCATTTTCTACGCAGTAATAGTCAATATCTATGTCAAATTTTAAAAATTTATTCAGATTATAGCAGATGAATTATGAATCGTCTTTTTTCTTGGCTCTTGGTTTCTTTGACTAATGACATATCAACATTCGTGGGTTATTTGATGCCAGATATATCCTTGTAGAAGATCAGAACTATTTAACCTACAGCTTGGAGGATAAGGAGGTTCATACCTTTCACCAAGTTATAGTCTCAAGGTGAATGTAGTAGCATTACCAGATTGGTTTGGTTTGGTTTCTTTACTTAATAGCATTTAACCTTTGTAGGTTATTTAATGCCAAAGCCATGTTTTGAGAAGAACAGTCGTGGTAGTATTTAACCCATAGCTAGGAGGATAATGGGGTTCATACCTTTCCCAAGGATATTTGTCCGAAAGTAAATGTAATAGCGCAACTGGAGTTCGAACTCGCTTACAACGATTCCGCAGTCTTTTAATTATATTCCCAGTATTCTTCGTCCAGTTTAAGTGCTAAACTTTTTTTGGGGGGGGGGTATCTTTTTAACCTTTTAAATTCTTAGTTCATCCGTATTTTTATTCATATAATGCAAAGTTTTTTAATTATCGTTGTTTTCAACGTTTTAGATTATTCATGGCTTTCACTGTTAATTTTATTTTTTCCAAATATTGTACTATAATAGATACATTTATACAATTGCTCCGGCAAAGAGAACAATAATGTCAATGAAAGAATTTATGTGATGATGATCATATAATAGATGATGATCATATAATAGATACATTTATGTAATTGCTGCGGCAAAGACAACAATAATGTCAATGAAAGAGTTTATGAGATGATGATCATACGGTTTTAGATAGCAAGATGAAATACTAATCAAGCATAGAGTACATAGATTCACATCTCGAGTTGAATGGGCATTCAGTAGCTGTTGAAATGCTGCTTGATTCCCTGAGGACCTTTCTTTAACATTTATTTAGATGTGGTATTAATATAATATCAATAGAAATGTTGTGAGTGAACTAATATTTCTAAAACTGTGAACTCTTCTCTAAGGGGGGCATTTTGAAATAGCTCCCCGTCAATCTGTGTGACGTAAATGTGTCGGTGATAACAATTGTAGTTGGTGCCCGTGGTGTAATGTTTATCGTCGTAGGAAATGGACATGGCGACACGAGTTCAAATCCTGGACGAGACTGATTGCATTTCACATAGCATTAATACCCTTGGGAAAGGTATGTATCCAATTATTCTCCCTCTAGCTATAGGTAAATAGTTGGACAGAATGGGTTCTTTAGCCTTGGTGAGGCAACTAGTCTAGGAGAAGGAAAACTCTGAATTCAAACCTGTTAAACTCCGCTTAAAAATTGACCTAGTGTCATATCCTGCCAAAACGCAGGGGTTGGTAAATAGGATACCAATTGTAGTTGGTGCACTTGGAACAACTCACAAAGACTTAGAAAAGTGATGAAAAAAATGCATATTTTGACTAGAATTTCAAAAATGATTACCAGGCTCTTAATATACTTGATTTTAGCTGTGCGAAAATATAAAAAAAAGTCATTGAATTTTATTATGCTTACAATATGTTTGCCAATCATGGCAATTGTGGCGTAGCTAAAGATATAGGATACTGGTTGCCAGGCTTTTTAAGAAACTCCCAACGATTTTTTTTCGAGATTTTCATTGTAGAGATCATACGTTCTTATTATCCTATTTACCAACCCCTCCGCTCGGGCAGGATATGACACAAGGTCAATTTTTAAGCGGAGTTTAATAGGTTTGAATTCAGAGTTTTCTTTCTCCTAGACTAGTTGCCTCACCAAGGCTGAAGAACCTAGTCTGCCCTACTATTTACCCATAACTGGAGGGAGAATATTTGGATTCATACCTTTCCCAAAGGTATTAGTGCTATGTGAAATGCAATCAGTCAGGTCCAGGTCGCCGTATCCATATCCTGCAACGATAACCATTACACCACGGGCACTTCCACAATATACGTTCTTATGATAAACATAGAAAATTAGTGATTAACAAAAATTAAAAGATGAAATCATATAAAGTTGTAGGCGACCATAGTCGAGGGGGACCCGAAGGCTCCCTTTTCGATAGCTACTACACCAAGGTGTAAGGGAGGGTGCTACTCCTTTCCCTGGATTGCTCCACTTTACCCTTGATCCTTACTTTATAATACTGAGTGCTAAGCAAGGAAGTACCAAGTACCATTTTTGAAGTCTAAGATAGAACGCGACTTTGTATTTCTAATAATTCCTTCCGTCAAAATAAATTCATCAGTCATCTACGAATTTTTCTTTCTACTAGGTTTGTATTCTTCATGTTGTCTACACACCTAATTTACATGTTGGGTATACGTCCACTACCACCTTAACTTAGAGACTAACTTACCGTTTGCTAAGTCAAAGTGCGTTGTTAATACTAGTGTTCGTTCAATGAGTATACGTAAAACAATTCAAAGTGGAAAGACGTTGGAGGTGTCTAAAGAAAGGTTCTTGTATTATAAAGTTTATCGTCGTAATAAATGGACACGGTGACCCGAGTTCAAATTCTGGACTCGGCTGTTTGCATTTCACATCGCGCTAATTCTCGTGTGAAAGGCATGAATCCAACTATTCTCCTTCCTGCTCCGGAGTAAATTGTTGGACAGACTGTGCTCTTTAATCTTGGTTTCGCAACACTGAATTCAAACGATTTGAAGACCTGAAAAGGAATGGATTCCCAAGGTTGTTTTCTTCTTCTTCTTCTTCTTCTTCTTCTTCTTCTTCTTCTTCTTCTTCTTCTTCTTCTTCTTCTTCTTCTTCTTCAAATTTGATTTGATGACTTGACCATAAATTTATTGATTTATTAATTTTAAAAATGGTTTACCTTCTACATAACCAGAATCCCCTTTATTCTGAAGCATGCATTCGTTTTTTGATAAACACTTAATATGACCAACGCATTTTCTTTTCAGGTCCACTTTGTAATAATCATTGAAGCTTTTGAAAGACATTTACCAATATGTCCTCTTATGCATGTATATGTGTTTGTGTATATGTGCATGCGTATATGTGCATGCGTGTATTCGTGTGCGTGTCGGGGGTATGGATTTGTCTGTGTTTTAAGACATGTCAATCCTTGTTAGTTATTTAATGCTAAATCCTATTTATACATACATATATTAATAAAATATGATTTGTAAATAAACAGTGTGTAGGTAACATTATTTCTAAACAAGCCCAAACTCATTTGTTTGCACACAGTTAAATGGTTTCAAGTATTTGCTATCTAACACTTATAGTTTAATTTGCGCAAAGTTAAATAGCAACAGTCATTTGTTTGCACACATAGTCAATATCAGTTTATAAAATTAGTTTTAAAACATATCATGGATATTTTTAACGAACATGATCAAGGATTGATTCAGTTGCAGATTGGAGTGATTCAAACATTTGTTCTTAGTTTTATTATATAAAATAAATTCTAAGTTGGAGTTGGCTGGTGTTTAATGGTACATCAACCCTTGAAAGTTATTTAATGTCTAATCCTTTTTATACATTCGTGGTGCCTTCAATAAGTTTCCAGACATTTTTTGTACTGGCATTTAAAATTGTCGTAGACTCTTCAAAATTCAGTATCTTATTGCTATAAATCTTATGAGATGACTGACTAATTTTTATGATTTCAGGTTCAAATCAACAGCTACAGCAGGAATTAGAATACACCCTACTAAAGCCTGATTGTCACAGCTGGTGAATTTCAAAAATGCAATCTGGACGTGAGGACACTTTAAAAGAACGATATGCAATAAAGTTCTGTTTTAAACTTGGAAAAAATGCCACAGAAACGTATGGAATGCTTCAGACTGCTTTTCGACCATCTTTCATGAATCGAGCATCAGAGATTCAAGGAAGGCAGGGAGTCTTTGAGGGATGATTAGAGGTGTGGGAGGAGTAAGGAAGTCAATAGACCAGAATGGATTGGCCAAAGTGCTAGGCTTAGGGTTAGAGTTACTGTGTTGAGGTTTTAAGGGAGTTCAGGGAGAGATTCCGTCGGAAGAGGCTAGCACTCTTCAAATAGGGTCAGTGGCATTTCCACCAGGACAATACTCCAGTCCACAACTCCATCCTTGTCACAGTCTATTTGACCAAGATGAGTATCAAGACAGTTCCTTACCCTCCCTATAGTCCAGACCTTGCTCCCTGTGACTTTTGCTTATTCCCTAAGCTCAGAGGCTGTCGTTATAAGACAATTGAGGAGATGAAAGAGGCTGTGACGAAGGTCATTGACACACTCACACGAGGACTTCGAAGGAGCCTTCCAGAAGTTGTTGGAACGGTACAAGTGCATTGCAGCCGGAGGAGATTACTTCGAACGGGAGTAGAGTTTCCTGTGTGTACTATCAATAAAAGTGCCCATTCGAAAAAGGTCTGGAAACTTATTTAATGATCCTCATATACATTAAATAAATATGCAACCAAATAGTTTGGTGATAACATTATTTTAAAACGAAAAAGTTATTTTCTTTGCACACAGTTAAGTGTTTTCAACTATTTTTATCTAACACTAACAATTCTATTCAACATTATTCATTTGTTTACACACAGTTAAATGATTTCAAGTATTGCTATGTAACATTAGTAGTTATACTTGCACACGGTTAAATTGTTTTATTTATTGCTATTTAAGACTAATGATTCTATTTATACACTTTGGTGTCATATCTAGTACACTCGTTCGAGGTGTGGGGTTTTACCCTTCTGTAAAAATGCTGTCAGCGTATTCCAAAACACTAGCTGGCTGAATTGGTAAGTGTGTGTGTGTGTGTGTGTGTGTGTGTGTGTGTGAGTGTGTGTGTGTGTTTGCTGAAGGCATTGGCTGATTTCAACGTCGAGTTTATAATGTATGTTGCATCATGACATTGATTGGATAGTTAACTTTGATTTGCTGATTTGTATATGTTGGAAACCACTTTTATCATCTACCTTTATATTCATTTTTCTCTTTCTCAATTATAAAAATTTAAATTATTGCTAATGCAAGAGAAGTCATATAATCTGTTGATACTTGTCGAAGAAATTTCGTTACGTTCGATTAGAGTCAGCCTATAAGTTGATAATAGGTATGTTTGTTAGCAAAGGAAATATTTGATCGGAATTGTTATCAGATGGAAATCAAGGAATTTGAATTTCGTTATTCATCTATGATTACTTCGCGTAAACATACTTATGAATATATATATCTTTAAGAAAAAAACAAAACCGGTCACATTAGGATTATAAATTTATTTCCATTCTGTTATGTGTTTTATATATATATATATATATGTATATATATATATTGATATTGATATAAATAAATATATATATATATATATATATATATATATATAAGACCGTGCGTGTACGTGTGCGTTTGACCGTGACTGAGTTTTTATACATATACATGTGCGTTGCATGTTCATGTGTGCATGTACGCATGTTTGTGTGTGTGTGTGTGTGTGTGTGTGTGTGTGTGTGTGTGTGTGTGTGTGTGTGTGTGTGTGTGCATATAATATCACCTAAGAATATACTCAAAGAAAAGGTATATGTAATCTATGTTGAAAATCTTCTGAAAACTTATAATATATATAATAAATTAAAACTTCAAATTATGTATTAAATATGTAATATTATTAAAATAAGTTTTTCAAATATAACTCCTAATTATTTAAACATTCTGTTTCTAAAAACCATTCGATATTTCAACTCATTCTGAATACTAGAAGGTTGACAATCTTCGAACTAGACAAATGTCAAAAAGTTAACGATAGCTCGACCCTTGATCTTTTCACCAGTCCCCAATCATAGAAATGGACTCAGCCAAATAATATAAGTGCGATACAACAAAAAACAACATAATTTTGCTGTTACAGTGCATGTATGTCCTCATCTTCAACATGAGAGAGATGTGGCATAAGATACTCTTTTTAAGCGGAGTAAAGCAGGTTTGAATTTAGAGTTTTCCTTCTACACTAGATGTCTAACCAAGTTTAAAGGATCAGTCTGACCAACTATTTTGCTTAGAGCTGGATAGAGAACAGAAAATTCATGCCTTTCCCAAGGCGAAATCAAACGCAAACACTTTCTTCCAACCATTTCTGAGCGCCGGTAACTGGTACTAAGCGCAAATCCTGCTGTTACCGTGTATCTGTAAGAATGTAACATTTGCAGCTATGTTACGTCGTCAGCAGTTTACATTATTTGTCCACAATTTGTTGTGACCAGAAGATAAGATATTCTATTACTAAAGTTGCAAATTCACGGGCAACAATTTACAATGCTATATCAGGAATATATGAATTCCGGACAAACATCAGTAGCAAGTAAAACTGCGTGTGCTTATAGATAAGGCTAAAACGGAATTGTCATCGACTGGCAAAGATGATAATCATGAGTGAATAGTATAAAAATTGTTCCATGAACTCTTGCCTGATTTACAGATACTTCTTTAGCGTCTGTGTTTGCTAGATCTAAAATCTCTTGTGTATGTCTGGAAGGTTACGTACCTAATTAAATCCCCTGCGGCCAACAAACCCCACTCAAATAAAAACGATCGATTGATTGATATTCCTAACGGTATGTCAACACGTCAAGGGTTTATTCTATGCCTAGAGGTTAGGGAATCGTGTTTATTGTATGGTCATATTTACATTTTTTGTGTTGTTGTTTCTTAAGTGTTTCTTCTTTGCACAAAGTTATATGATATCAATAATTGACTGATTAAGGGAATGTTTTTGTTGGTATGTCAACCTGTCTAGGGTTATTTCATGCCTGAAGAAGAAGTGAAGGGAAGTTGGCGACCGTAGTCGAGGGTAACCCGAAGGCTCCCTTTTCGATAGCTATTACACCGAAGTGTAGGGGAGGGCGCTACTCCTTTCCCTGGATTGCTCCACCTTACCCTTGATACGTACCTTATAATGCTGAGTGTTAAGCAAGATAGCATCAAGTACCATTTTTTGAGTCTTTGGTATGACTCGACCTGGGATTGAACCCAGATCTCCCGGGCTATGTGTGCTCATTGTATGGTCATATTCACATTTTTTGTGTTGTTGTTTCTTAAGAGTTTCTTCTTTGCACACGTTCCTGTCGAATGCGGATAATTTTTAAATAGATCTATTTGACTCATAGATGGGATCTTATCAACTACTACCAATCCGGATCCGAGTGAGCCTGGGAGTAATGGCAAAGAAGGGGTACTCTACACTCTCCAGATTTCCAGAACTGGACCATCAATATCAGATGCAATTTAGTGTCATGTCCAGGACATCTCTTTTTGGGGGTTGGGGGTCTTACCTCTCTTCAGGGGACAGTCGGCATATTCTAAGCACAGCTGACGGGGCAGTTAAATAAGAACAGCTCTATAACGTGAGTGAATAAATATCTCCATGTAACAACATATTACAGCATATTACCCCAGTCGGGTGGGACCAAAGAATACACCGAACGCACCTCTGCAGAAGTATAAGCCTCACCCCCAACAAGTATCCTGAATATGACACTCAACTGCACCTGATGGTGAGCCCTTTGTCCTGGAATCTTCAGGAACGTGGGGTACCCTTTTATTGCTATCACTCCAATATTTACTCTGAGCCGAAGTGGGAGTACTTGTTAGGGTCCTTTTTAAGGGTCAAATAGAAATATTTAATCCTTTTCTATACATGAAACAATTAAACCCTGTGTAAAAATGATAGATGGTAAAGTGAATTATCAGTACTAAATAGCAATACTTGAAACCAAATAACGGTGTGCGAACATTTGAGCTCTAGCACGTTTAAAAATCACACAAACTATTCGCGTACAAATATATATATGCATTTGCCAACCCCTCCACACGGGCAGGTTGTGATACAAGGTCAATTTGTAAACGGAGTTTAATTGGTTTAAATTCAGAGTTTTCCTTCTGGACTGGCTTAACCAATGCTAAAGAATCCAGTCTGCCCTAGCATTTACACACACACACACACACACACACACGCACACACACACACACGCACACACACACACATATATATATATATATATATATATATATATATATATATATATAAAAACAAGATCTGACATTAAATAACCCACAAAGGTTGATATACCATGAAATACAATCAAACCAAACCAATTCAGCATATTGTACGTCACATTCCAAAGAAAGAAGCTACACATCACAAAATAAATGTCCATTGTTTTTTTAGCATTTGTAATTAAAAGATTTCGCAAAATTTCTTTCCATCCCTATAACAGTTTGAACTACTTTCATAGATTATGAATATTTCAGTTTTAATATGTCTAAAGGATTTATCATCTTTTCGGTTTTTAATGTATAAACTGATTGCATATAAATTGTTCTTTTGACTCTTACATAAAAACAGAAAGCTTGCATCACATTTATTAAGTCTGAAGACATATTTTCGACTCTCAGATAAGATGCAGATTTCTGTTCTTTTGAAATTTAGATAAAAGCCAAGACTAGCGCGTACTACCCACAAACACCCCGATGGAAGTGGAGCAAGTTTGTGTTGGGACCTCAGAGGAATTGGTTTCATAAATTTTCTAGAAATACCATCTTATAAAAATTGACGTGTCGTCGAGTGGGGTCCGATATCATAAATTGGTTGGGGGATGAATCATAGATTTGGTGGGGCCCATGAGACACTAGCACCGATCCTGATAACAGCAGAGTCCTTGCATAGAATTTGTTTTAAGTAGTTCTTTTAACTCTTACAAAACAGCAGAAATTCGGCATCAAATTAGAGTTTTAAAAAATAAATTGCTTTCAATCTTTTTATTTTCAAGGAATCTTTTGGCTATTAGATATGAATAAATTCTACAATTTACTATTGGCTCAATAACAACAATTTGCTTTCATTAATTATATACAGTGTTTAAGTACTTCTTTTGCCTCTTAGATTACAACTTCAGCCACGTAAGTAAGGTTTAGTTGTTGTATTGGCTCTTAGAAAAAAAAACAGATTAATTACATCACTTTTGTAATGGTTTAAGATGAGATTTTAACATTTAGATAACATTATTTGTCTCACTGTTACAATGTTTAAAATAGTCCTTTTCTCTCTTCGGTAACGAGAGATTCCTTGCATCACTTTTATAATCTTTTAAATTGTTCTTTCTTCTCTTATGAATAACATATACCTTGTATTACCTTTATAAAACTTTAAATTGTGCTTTTCTCTCTAAGATAAAAACCGATTCCTTGCATCAAGTTTATGATTTTTTAGGACAGGGTTTTGACCTTTAGATAACAGAAGATTGCTCCATTACTTTTGTTATGTTCTAAGTTATTCTTTTCTCTCTTTGGTGACAAGTGATTGTTTGCATCACTTTAATGTTTTAAATGATTTTTTTTATCTCTTAGATAAGAACAGATTGCTTGTTTCTCTTCATTTAATGTTTCCAATTCGGCTTTGGCCATTAAATCACAGAAGATTACTTTTGTCATTTTTACAATATCTTTAATAGTACGTTTCCCTCAAAAGTAAAAACAGATTCCTTGCATCGCTTTTGTTGTAATATTCTAAATTGTTCTTTTCTCTCTTCGATAACGACAGATTGCTTGCATGATTTTTGTGATGTTTTCAGAAGAGCTTTTGTTTTTTTGATAACAGAAGATTGCTTGTCTCACTTTCAGAATATTTCAAGTTGTTTTTTTTCTCTTCGGTAACGACAGATTGCTTGCAACACTTTTATAATCTACTAAATTGTTCTTTCTTCTCTTATGAATAACATAAACCTTGTATTACTTTTATAAAACTTTAAATTGTTCTTTTCTCTCTTCGGTAACGACAGATTGCTTGCATCACTTTTATAATCTACTAAATTGTTCTTTCTTCTCTTATGAATAACATAAACCTTGTATTACTTTTATAAAACTTTAAATTGTTCTCTTCTCTCTAAGTTAAAAACAGGTTCCTTGCATCACTTTCGTAATGTTTTCAGATGGGCTTTTGTTCTTTTGATAACAGAAGATTGCATGTTTCACTGTGAAAATGTTTTAAATTGTTCTTTTCTTTTTAGGTAACAACAGATTCTTTTCATCACTTTAATAATGTTTTAAGATGATGTTTGACCTTTACGTAGCAGAAGATTGTATCACATTTATAATTTTTTAAATTGTTATTTCCTCTTTTAGATAACAACACATTGCTTGTGTCATTTTTAAAATGTTTTAAATTATTTTTCATTTCATGGTAAAAACTGATTCCTTGCATCACTTTTTTAATGTTTTCACATTGGGTTTTGAAATTTAAATAACTGAGGATTGCTTGTGACACTTTTGTAATCTTTTTATATAGCTTTTTAACCATTAGGAAATTGTTTTAAATTGTTCTTTTCACACTTAGGTAACAACACATTGCTTGCGTTCATTTCAAAATATTTTCAGATAGAATTTTGTCCTTAAGAAAATAGAATATTGCTTGTATCACTTTTATGATGTTTTAAATTATTCCTTTCCCTCTTAGGAGGCAACAGGTTTCTTGCATCAATTTTATAATTTTTCAAATTGTTCTCTGTTCGGCTATAACATATTGCTTGCAGCACAGTTTGGGGGTGTTTTTTAGACAATCTTTTGATCTTTAGTTCACAGATTTCTCGTAATAAATTTAAAATCTTTCAAATTGTTCTTTTCTCTGTTAAGAAACAACAGATTGTTTTCATCATTTTTGTAGTGTTTATCGATCGGTTTTTGGCATTTAAATAAAAAGAGGCTGCTAGCATCACTTTTATAATGTTTTAAATTGTTCCTTTCTCTCTTTGCTAATAACACATGGTTTTTTTCTCTGAGAAAAACAGATTGCTTGCATCACTTTCATAATGTTACAAATTTTTCTTTTCTATCTTAGGTAACAACAGATTGTTCGTTTCAATTTTGCAATTTTTAAAATTCTTCTTTTCTCTCTTAAAATACAACACATTGATTCCATCTCTTTTATAAGGTTGTAAATTGTTCTTTTCTCGCTTAGGTGGCAACAGATGTTTAGCATCCCTTTCATGATATTTTAGATTATTCTCTTTACTTTTATGAGTCAATATATTACTGCATGACTTTTTTAATTTTTTTTAAATTGTTCTTTTTTATCTTCTGCTATAACAGATTGCTTGCATCACTTTGGAAATATTTCAAATTATTCTTTTCTCGCTCAGGTGATAACAGATTGCTTGTTTCACTTTTATAATATTTCAAGTTATTATTTTCTCTTTCTTTTTAATTATTCTATTATCTCAATGCTTACAAAAGATTGCTTGCATCACTTTGGAAATATTTCAAATTATTCTTTTCTCGCTCAGGTGATAACAGATTGCTTGTTTCACTTTTATAATATTTCAAGTTATTATTTTCTCTTTCTTTTTAATTATACTATTATCTCAATGCTTACAAAAGATTGCTTGCATCACTTTGGAAATATTTCAAATTATTTTTTTCTGTATAAAGCAACAACAGATTCCTGACATCTTATTTACAATGTTTTAAATTGTTCTTTTGTCTTTTAAGTAACTACAGATTGCTTGAATCACTTTTACAATATTCAAAGATTTTCTTTATTATCTAGGGTAAAATAGATTCCTTGCATCATATTTGCAATGTCCCAAATGGAGTTTTGACGTTCAAATAAAGGAGAATTTCTTGTGCTACTTTTGTGTTGCATAGCCACATACATATACAAATATATGCGGAACATAATCAAACATAATGACGAACTTCAATGAACGAACGAATACACTTCTTTATAAAAATATATCTCTCACACTTTATTCTCGAAAGGGTGATGTTTCTTGTGTGTGAGAGGGGAGTGGAGACAAGGACGGACTGTTATTTTGACCCAAGTTCTTCTCGTGACCATAGCAGCATTTCTTTCTCATCTTGGCTGGGGTTGCTCAACCGTAGGTCACTGAGGGTCCAAAGCCCTCTGTCTGCCGCTGGTTCTCATTTCGGCCTCTTGTCTCCAACTAACTCGAGCCGTCTGTGCACCTGGTTATATTATTGTTTAACATACACCTGCTTCCGCCATTCTTCCGCTTATTTACACAGGTGCATCTCTTGATTGACGGTTCGGTTGAGGGTCAATATATAACATTTGTATTTTAAATTGTTTATTATTATCTATGGTAAAAATAGATCCCTGGCGTCATATTTGTATTGTTCCCAGATGGGATTTTTGATCGTGTCACTTTTATATATATACTTTACCTCTCTTAGGTAACAACAGTTTGCTAGCATCACTTTTTCCTTTCTCTCTTAGGTGAAATCATATTGCTTGCATCACTTTCGTAATGTTTTTGTTTTTTCTTCTGAGATGACCAGAAATAGCTTAAATCACTTTTATAATGTTTTAGATAAGTATTTTCTCTCTCGGGTAAAATATATTGTTTGAATCTCTTTTATGTTTTGTAACATTATTTTCTCTCTTAGGTATAACAGACCGCTTGTATCATTTCTGAAATGTTTTTATATGGGATTTTGACCTTTAAATAACTGCTGATTGCTTGGCCTCTTTTGGCCACTTATTTCAGAACAGATTGCTTTCATCACTTTTTGCTCTAATATAACAAAATTTGCATGACTTTTATAATCTTCTAAGCTGGTTTTTATAGTTTAAAGTTTCTGTTTTTTTTTTTTAGCATCTGATAAATTCTGGACCATATCATTAATTCTGTTTGATACATTTCTGATTTTTCCAAAATCGTCTTTAATTTTATTTCGTCGATATTTTTTATTATAATTATTTGTTCATACATTCTTATTATATTCTCCCTTGCTTTGTTTTATCATCCTTCAACTTACAATGGCAACCTGCCTACATCCATCAAATCACAATTTTTCTTTCATGGCCTCAATTATTATATATTATTATTATTATTATTATTATTATTATTATTATTATTATGGATATTATCATATTTTCATATTATTATTATATTCCCGCTTTTTACAACCATTACAGCACAGTTCTCTATCCACATATGCTGAGTGAAAACCTCCACCTTTAGTGCAAGCATATTACAATATTGTTATTCTTTTTCCTATGTTTTCTTTATATCATCATTGAGCCTTATATCATCGATTTGTATTAGGAGATCCAGTCTCATTCCATCGTTCGAAATGAATGGTTCATAGTCAACACGTGTCAGAAATATGAGATCTTCAACTAAGACAGGAGTGACAGCAGATCTCGCTGGAATATCCTAGGCCTTATTCACTTTCTTCTGCTTCTGTTAGTTCTTTTCTCCAGAATTCCACCGAGTCCTGATGTTACTCTTTGACTTGCTTATTTAATCTAAGGAATTCAAAGCACTCCATTAGCCATGACCGTGGAATCATAATGTAGATTTTTCGATAATCTATCCAAGCCAAGTGAGTTTTTTCTTCTGTTTGTTCCGTTGTTCGCTTCGTACCATCTTATAGATTTATTAGTTTGTTGCATGGTAGTTCTGTGGATAATCCCAAAGGCAATATTTTCCAGAGAATGTCTTAATTATCAGTAACAATTCATATCAGGGGTTTCTGAATTAGCGGCAAACTAGTTATAAGCCGACACTAAGAATCCTTTAAAGCTTAACTTTCTTGATAAAAAAATGTTTCTCTTTTCCAGTCAAGTTGGAAAAGGTTTCGATGTAAAAAATAATACGGAAGCATTTTTGCCCAATTTATTATAGATACTTCGTTCATTAGTATTATATTATATTATATTATATTATATTATATTATATTATATTATATTAATTTGTATTATAGATACTTCGTTTATTAGTATTATATTATATTATATTATATTATATTATATTATATTATATTATATTATATTAATTAGTATTATATTATATTATATTAATTTGTATTATAGATACTTCGTTTATTAGTATTATATTATATTATATTATATTATATTATATTATATTATATTAATTAGTATTATATTATATTATATTAATTTGTATTATAGATACTTCGTTTATTAGTATTATATTAATTAGTATTATATTATTAGTATTATATCATATTATGTTATATAAATTAGTATTATATTATATTATATTAGTATTGTATTATTAGTAATATATTATATTATATTAATTAGTATTATATTATATTATATCATATTATATTATTTGCATTATATTATATTATATTATAGATACTACGTTTATTAGTTGGAAATAGAATCGGCGACTTGAGTTCAAATCCTGGGTGAAACTGTTCGCATTTCACTTTGTGCTAATGTCATTCGAAAAGGCATGAATCCCGCTGTTCTCCCCCCCAGCTATGGCAAACTGGGTTCTTGGTAAGGAAATCAGTTTCAGAGAAGGAAAATTCTGAATTCAAACCAGCTTTACTCCACTTAAAAATATGCCTTACGTCGCATCCTTCCCGTAGTGGGGGGGATAGGTACATGTATACTTCATTTCTTGTCACATATCCGGGCCATTACAACAACAACAACAACAATAATAATAATAATAATAATAATAATAATAATAATAATATAAGGCCTTATATCCTAGAAATGACGACGACAAACTATATGTGTCACGAAAAGATGGAGGAAGAGGACTCGCCAGTATTGAAGATAGTGTTGATGCTTCGATACAACGACTTGAAGACTACATCGGAAAGTGCGATGAAAGACTGATTACAGTCACCAGGAACAATATTGACAACACGAGGATCAACAGAAAAAATGAATAGAAAACAAAAATTGGAAGAAAAACAACTATATGGACATTTTAAGCGTCAAACAAGTGAAATCTCACACGAGAAAATGTGGACATGGCCAAGAAAAGGAAACCTTAAGAGAAAAAGTCAATCTCTTCAAACAGCAGCAAAAAACAACGCCATAAGGACCAATTGTATCAAAGCAATAATAGATAAGAGACAACAAAACAGCAAATATAGGTTATGTGGTGATCGAAACGAAACTGTCAATCACAACATAAGCGAATGCAGCAAATTAGCACAGGAAGAGTATAAGACTAGATATGACTAAGTGGAGAAGGTGGTACATTGGGAATTGTGCAAGAAATTAAAATTAGACCATAAAAACAAATGGTATATGCCCAACCCAGAATCTGTCCTAGAAAATGAGAGGCACAAACTCCTCTGGGATTTTGAGAAACAAACGGATTACCTAATCTTGACCAGACGACCAGACCTAATAATAGTCAACAAAAAAAGAAAAGAAAAGAAAACTTGCCGAATTGTGGGCTTTGTTTTCCCGGCTAACCACAGAGTAAAATCGAAAGAAAGTGAAAAGAAGGATAAGTACTTGGACCTTGCTAGAGAATTGAAAAACTGTGGAACATGAAAGTGACGGTGATACCAATTGTAATTGAGGAAACTGAGAAACAATGAGGAATACTCTCAGAAATATCGAATAGGAAAAAAACCAGGCCATAATAGTATGCATAGATTCTGCTTTAAAAACAATGTCTATCCACGATAGATTGGCTCAGCATCTTTGTAACAGCCTAAAAGAAGCAAGCGTACCCGAATGAATGATAAAATGATAAAAACTACCCTGATTCAGAAGGACCCCCAAAAGTACCATCCCCAGTAACTATAGACCAATAACATGTTTTCCTATGACGTTGAAAATCTTTACGACATAGATAAGAAAAAATATTACTCACTTAGATGCCACAGACTCAGGAACAGTAAGGATACTGTGAGGGAAGAAGAGAAAGAAATGACACACAACATATTGATCAGCACACCCTCAAGGTTAAAACAAGGCGGAAAAATGTATCCATAGCATGGATAGACAACGAAACAATCCTCTGATATAGTCCCGCTAATTTGGATTATAGAATGCCTAAAACTGTACAAAATAGTTAAGTCTTATACTTCATCACGAAAACCAAGGGAAGCTAAATAGAGGAATTATATGCAAAAGAAATAACCCGAGCAGAAGTGAAAATCCAAAGAGGCAGAGAGATTCACACTCACTACTGCAATTTGCTATCGAAATGATGCTGCATGATTATATATTTAGGAAGTTCACAGGGGGCTACTAATTTATAAAATCGCAAGAAAAGATTAATTACCTTATGTACATAGATGATATCAAGATGTCTGCCAAAAATTTAAAAAAAAAGAACTGGACACTCTAAAATAAACAATAAGAATATACAGCCAGGATATAGGAATGGAATTTGGCATTGAAAAGAAAATGAAGAACAACAAATCAGGAAAGTATCAGAACGTTTTAAAAGAAGAAAAATTGCAAGTACTCTGGAAAGGGATAACATCAAGAATAAATAAATAAATAAAAGAGTGCCTCAGAAGAATAAGACATCACGAAACCAAGCTCTATAGAAGAAATCTTATCAAAGGAATATACACCCAGGCAGCCTCCTCATCCCTGTGTAAGATACTGGGGACTATTCTTAAAATGGACAAGAGAGGAAGACCTTATGTCAGAGAGAAGACATAAACGGATTATATGTGTCAAGAGAAGGTGGAAGAGGATTCGTCAGCATTGAGAATTGTGTCAAGGCATCTACACAAGGTCTCAAGGAGTACATTAAAAAAGCAAAGAATAACTAATTATAGCAGCCAGTAACAGCAATTGCCAACAGAAAAATAACAAAACTAGGAAGCATAAATGGGAATAAAACAGCAGTATGAATATTTCAAGTGACAAAGTGGCGAAATTACACACAAGAAGACTTGGATATGGCTAGGAAAAAGAAACTCAAAGATAGAAACTGAAACACTGTTAATAGCAGCATAAAACAACGCCGTAAGAACCAATTATATTAAAGGTTTGGGCTTGGGTTTGGTTTCTTTGCTTAATGGTATATCAATCATGATGGGTTATTTGATGCTGAAACCATCTTTGTAGAACAGTAGTGGTCATATTTAACCCATAGCTGAACGATAAGGTTTCATTGTTTAATGGTTTATCAATCTTCGTGGGTTATTTAATGCCAAAGCTATCCTTGTAGAAGAACAGTGGTGGTACTACTTAACCAATAGCTGGAGCGATAAGGTTTGGTTTGGTTTCTTTGTTTAATGGTATATCAACCTTCGTGGGTTATTTAATGCCAAAGCCATCCTTGTAGAAGAACACCTTTGTACTATTTAACACATAGCTGGTGGGATAAAAGGGTTCACATCTTTTCTTATAGTATTATTCAAAAGTAAACGCAATAGTTCTACTAGAGCTCGAGGTTGCTTATTTCGAGGCTGTAGTCCAGTACTTTGGCCATTACGCCAGAGAAACTCCCCTCAATTACACTAAAACGAAAATCGATTATACGGGACAGAATCGCAAATGTAGGTTATGTGGAGACACAGATGAAACGAGTAATCAAAATACATAATAAAAGAATGTAGCCAGTAGAAAAAAAGAGTACAAGAGTAAGCATGACCGGGTAGGAACGGCGATGTACTGCGAATTGTGCGAGAGATTATAATTTGGCTATACTACCTAATGGTTTATGCACAAACCAGAATGAGACATCAAATTCTCTAGGATTTTGAGATTCAAACAGATCACTTAATCCCGGACGGAAGATCAGACATGGTGATGATTAACAAAAAAATACTTTTCATCTGGTGGATTTTACCTTTTCGGTGGACTACTGATTGAAAGTAAAAGAAAGTGAAAAGATTTATAAATTGTTGGATCTTGCCAGTGAATAAAAAAAATCTGTGGAACACGAGGTTAACAGTGATACCAACTGAAGTTGGTACGTTTGAAACGGCACCAAAAGACTTGAAAAAAAAAAACCCTGGAGAAACTGAAAATAAGAGGAAGAATCGAGACCATGTAGACCACAATATTCTTAAGATCTGCCAGAATACTGAGTAGAGTCCTAAAGAGCTGAAGAGACTTGCTGTCGTGCAGAATCCAGTAAAAGACATAAAAGTAAGATTTAAAAAAAACTTCTGTTTTCAATAAATACCCATTTTATAGTAAGCAAGGAAATGTACATGATTCTTAAAGAAAGCTTCTAGAAATGTATAAAAGTATTATCAGAAACTGGGTAAGCTAGCAATAAAAAAAGCGTTAATGAACGTCAAAGTTTTGGGTTTTATAATGTTTTATACGATTTATAATTTCATGAAAGCTGTTTTTTTGCCATTTTTACATTCATTATTGTCACTATCCTCCTCATCTTCTTCTTCTTCTTCATCTTCTTCTTCTTCTTCTTCTTCTTCTTCTTCTTCTTCTTCTTCTTCTTCTTCTTCTTCTTCTTCACTTAATTACCATTACATCACCTCAGGAAATTCGTAAGTGATTGTCGTTAGACGTAAAAGAATAAGATTAAGTTCCCAGCATATTTTCAACGCATTTTTTGTTGTTGTTGTCAGTTCACGTAATGAACATTTAAAGGATCAGATCGAAACGGTGTAAAAAAAAAAAAGAGAGATATCGTTAATTTATTGGCAGAGTATTTACTTTTTCATTTATCTTGAACTTGATTTTCCCTTCAGAGTGAATATTAGGTAGAAGTCTATTGTAAAATTATTTATATTTTTCTTTGATTCAAATCCTTCAAAAGTACCTCTAATTTTTTTTTTTTTAGAGAGAGAGAGAGCATCAGCCGCTTCTACTCCTTCAATTAACTTAGTTGAAGAGATGAATTGGAACTCTCCAAATTCAAGAATTAAAGATGATACATTTCCACTGCCATATGATTAATATCAGTTGAAATTAAATAGGATGAATTTTAAACAGGTTTGGCTGCGTCACATATAAAAACAGTTTACTTTTGAAATCATTTAAAACCCTGATATCTCTGTACAACTACTGTTAATAATAATAATAATAATAATAATAATAATAATAATAATAATAATAAATCCCAACGGACCACAGAATAAATCTGAAGGAAAGTGAAAAGAAGGATAAGTACCTCGACCTTGCTAGAGAAATAAAAAAGCTGTGGAACATGAAAGTAACGATTGTGCCAATTGTGATTGGTGCGTTAGGCACAGTAACTAAAGGATTATTAAAGGGCCTGGAGGACTTGGAAATTGGCGGACGGGTGGGAGATTATCCAAACGACAGCATTGCTGAGGACGGCCAGAATACTGAGACGAGTCCTGGAGACTTGAAGAGACTTGCTGTCACTCAAACTCCAGTGTAAAACCATCAGTTAATGCTGATGTGAAAAACTCCAAAGGAGTAAATAATAATAATAATAATAATAATAATAATAATAATAATAATAATAATAATAATAATAATAATAAGAAGAAGAAGAAGAAGAAGAAGAAGAAGAAGAAGAAGAAATAGCAAATGTAGGTTATGTGAAGAAAAAGATGAAACGGTTAATTACATAGTAAGCGAATGGATCAAGCTTGTACAAAAGGAGAATAAGTCTATACACGACTGGGTGAGAAAGTTGATCAACTAGGAATTGTGCAAGAGATTGGATTTTAATCATATTACTAATTGGTATATGCACAAACCAGAATCTGTCCGAGAAAATTAGACACACAAAATTCTTTGGGATTTTAAGATGCAAACAGATTACCTAATCCCAACCAGAAGACCAGACCTAGCAATAATATTAATAAAAAAAAAAAGAGAACATCCTGTATACTAAACTTTGTCGTCCCGGCAGACCACAGACTGAAAAACAAAAGAAAGCGAAAGTATTGATTAATACTTGTATCTTGCCAAATAATTAAAAATCTACGAAACATGAGGGTGACAGTGATACCAATTGTAATTGGTGTACTTGGAATAGTCTCAAAAGACTTGTAAGAAAGACTGGAAGAATTGAGATCATCCAGAACTATATTATTGTTGAGATTGACCAGAATACTGAGAAGAGTCTTGGAGAGCTGAGGAGACTTGTTGTCACTCAGGCTCTAGTGAAAGACTACTAGCAAACGCTGGTGAGAAACGTGCACAAGAAGTACAATGACAACCATAAACCATAAAATACATGAATATTTCAAGGATTATCAATCCTTAAAAAATGTCCAATGAAAAAATATATATTTGTCTTTCTGTCTTTCTTTTATTCTTTTATGCATAACTTAAATTCACTTTTTTTTTTAAAGATTGATACTTTCCAACCGTGCTAATGGCATAATGGTTAGAGTGTTTGCCAAGGGTCTGTGAGACCAGGGTCCGATCTCCAGGTTGAGTCATACCAAAAACTAAAAAAAATGGTTCTTGATGCCGCCTTGCTTAACACTCTGAGTTATACGGCATGGATCAAGGGTAAAGTGGAACAAGCCAGGAAATGGAGTAGCGGTGTTGTAGCAGGACTCTTCTCAGTATTAAGGCCGATTTTAATAACGCTGTAGTCTGGATGGTCTTTGCTTGCTCTCTAATTTCAATATCTTCGGTCCCTTTAACAATTATTTTGGGATTGCCCCGAGTGCACTAACCGCAAGTGGTATCACCGTCACCTTCATGTTCAATACTTTTTTTTTTAGTTCTTTGGCCAAGTCTTGGTATTCAAATCTTTTTTCGTTTTCTTTTATTTTCATTCTATGTTCTGCCGGGACAGCAAAGTACACAATTTGGTATTATTACTATTATTATTATTATTATTGTTGTTGTTATTGTTGTTGTTGTTCGAGTTTTTCACACCAGCACTATTATTATTATTATTTACTCCTTGAGAGTTTTTCACATCAACGTTAGCTGATGGTCTTTCACTGAAGTTTGAGTGACAGCAAGTCTCCTCAAGTCTCCAGGACTCTTCACAGTATTCTGGCCGATCTCAATAATGCACTAGTTTGGATTGTCTCAACTCAAGTCTATTCAAGTCTTCAGGATTCTTCTCGGTATTCTGGCCGATCTTAATAATGCTGTAGTTTGTATGGTCTCCACTCGTCATCTTATTTCCAAGTCCTCCAATCTCTTTAATAACCCTTCTATAACTGTAACAAGAACACTAATTACAATTGGTATAATCGTCACTTTCATATTTCACAACTTTTTCAATTCCCTAGCAAGGTCGAGGTATTTATCCTTCTTTTCACTTTCTTTCAATTTTACTCAATGGTCAGCCGGTACAGCAAAGTCCACAATTTTGCATGTTTTCTTTTTCTTTTCTTTCTTTTTTTTTCGTTGATTATTATTATAAGGTCTGGTCGTCTGGCCGAGAATAGATGATCCGTTTGTTTGTCAAATTATTATTATTATCATTATTATTATTTGAACTTCGTTGTTTCGGAAGGAAATTAAAAAATTGTACAGAAGGAAATTCAAAATGAAAAAGATTTTTCCCTGGTATCTAAAAATTACTTTTTGATCCAATATGTTGAAACTGTGTTTTTAGTACTGGGTACTTTTCATATGTGAGCAAGGTTCTGTTTAAATTTTCTAGAAATGAACAGGAAGTACAAACGATGAAGTAAGAAATGTTTTGATTTTGAACAATGACTTCATCCTTGTAAAGTTATACAAAACAGAGTCTCAATGGAATTTTTAAAACTGAGCTAAGAACTCTATTTGATATTAAAAAACATTCTACAAACATTATTGTAAAAGAAGTATCAATTTTACAAGAAGGGTCTCTATATATTAATATAGACAACGTATAATTTTATCAGTCCTTCAATGTTTGGATATCAACCCGTCATTCATACCTAAATTTATTCGACCCACAATGTGCAAATACATATTTGTTACGTAAGAGTACCTGTTCAAGATCTATCGAATCAACGTATATAAAACTTGCTGAGCAGCGATTGTCAGCGTCATTATCAACAGCCTTTTTTTTTTCTCAACCTGCTGCAGAACACAGGCTTTCACCAAGGTATATATATATATATATGTGTGTGTGTGTGTGTGTGTGTGTGTGTGTGTGTGTGTGTGTGTGTGTGTGTGAGAGAGAGAGAGAGAGAGAGAGAGAGAGAGAGAGAGAGAGAGAGAGAGAGAGAAAGACAGACAGACAGACAGACAGTAATGGGCCTTAACCCTGCCATGCTAGCTCATAGACACATAATGCATCGGTAGAGGATTTTAATTCAGGAATGGCGTTCTTCTAGAGTAGTTATCATAACACGCTTAAAGAGCAAGATGTACCCTTCTGTTTTACCCATAGCCGTAGGGCGTAGAAAAGATTATTTTATTTCTTTTCTGAGGGTAACAATAAAAAATGAACATGCACATACACTCTCTGACGCACACACACGTATATATATATATATATATATATATATATATATATATATATATATATATATATATATATATATTTATATATTATGCGTAACACTCTTGGTCAATTTTTAAGAATCCTCCAATTTTATGTAATGGACTCTCCCAGTAACGTAACAGAAACAGAAATTTATATAATTTTAAACTTAAAAAATAGGGCTCTATAATGATTCAGTGATGATCATGGGATCTTTAGATGACGTATTAGAAATAGAATTTTCTGCTATCTTAAACTTGAAAAATAAAATGCCATAATTTATACGTGTATTGTCATTTTTGTTCGTTAGAAAATATGATGCTCAATTTAGATATCATATGTCAAAAAAATTATATTTTTTCGCTATTTTTCAATCAAAATCGGGATGATCTTAAGCATTTATACGTTGTTATTAAATTGTATATGTTTACGTAAATTTATTTGTAATTGCGTTACCATATATAATAAAAATGTTTCCTTTATAGTGTATGTGTACAAATACCTTCATATTTGCACGCATATTTTGGTACATTTATACATATACGTAAGATTGTGTATTTACGTGCATCTTCAGACACATTTATACGCTTGCGTTTTGAGTACATAGCACCCAATTTTTAACCGGAACACAACTTGTGCGTTAATGTTGAACAACATTCATGCGTGTATGCATATGCGTATATAAATATGTGAGTCTGTGAATACGCGTGTGTTAGCCTATTTGTGTACACGTAATACACACGCATCTTAGAATTTTTAAAAAAAGCAACAATCACAAAAAAGTAAATGAAAAAGTAAAAATCGAAAAGCCTTGAGTTATTCGTTTATATGACTCCCTAAAAATACAGGCAGCTGCCACTACTGAATACACAGCAGATCAGCTCATCCAACACACAGCAGCAGCAATAAACGCGTTAAGCTGACACATCAACTGCGTTCTACTCAAACGCAAAGTGAGGCTGTTTGCACACTGCTGTCAAACTCAAACGCATCACCTTGCAAGACAAAAATTCCTCCGCTTCGCTGGATGCAGCAGACTGGACCAGAGCAGTACGGACTGGAGAGCGGAAGTGTGCAGTGGAGTGGAAAAGTAGTAGAGAGAAAGAGAGGTGAAGAGAGAGAGAGAGAGAGAGAAGAGAGAGGGGAAAAAGAGAAAGAGAAAGATAAAGATGGAAGGAGAGCAGTGGAAATGTGCAGCGGAGCGGAATGTGTTGCAGAAGGGAGGAGGGGGCAGAGGTATTTTGAACAGTTTTGCTGTCGGTGTTGAGGGAGAGGATTGTAGTTGGGATTGGGGAGGGTTATGGCGCTTGATTGGTTGAAAGAAAATGAATAGAGGATCAAGAATGAAAGAGTCGAAGATAGAAAGAAAGGAAGCAAAATAGAGATAAAGAATTAATTCTTTTTTTATTTTCTTTATCTTGTGTTTTATTTTGTTCAATAAAAAAAAAGGTAAAGAGTATTTAAAAAAAATCCTGAAAAAAATGAGGAGGCAAAATTTAAACGCTTTAGGCAAAATCAAAATGAGAAAGAAAAAAAAAGGGGGGGGAAAGGAAGAGAAGAGATTAAATGAAAAGAAACAAACGAAAGAAAAGAGCTACAATGAAAGGAAATGAATAAAAATATGATAAAAATAAGAGGAAATCAAAACAAAATGAATGTTGAAATGAAAAATTAGATGAGCTGCTAAGAAGGACGTGAATAATGAACAAGAAAATAGAAAATTGGGTACAAATCTGATGAAGTAGGCGAAGAAAAAATAATGAAAGGAAGATGAAAGAAATAAGCTACACTTCAAATAGGAACAAGAAAAAAATAAAAGATGCCTGTTTTTGTTAAATGTTTCTGAATTTTGTAAAAAAAAAAAAAAAAAAGGATTAGACTGAATACAGAAGACGCAAGAAAATATTTAAAATTGAAAATAAAATAGAAATAATTAAAATAAAATAATAAAAAAATGCAGTAGAAGAAAATTAGAGAAAAAAATTGAAAAAGTAAAATAAAATGATCGCCAAAAGACAATGTTAAAATGGGAATAAAATAAAGAATTGAAAATTGAAAAGAATGGAGAAAACACGAAACAATAAGAATGTAATTTTATAAGGGAAAAACGAGTTTCATCGAGGGGAAAAAAATTAGGCTTTCAACATATAAACACTTAAAGTAGTACTGTAGAAAAATTGGGAATATAATGAAATCTTATGGAAAATTAAGTCAGAATATTTCCATAAAAAATATCGGGATTTTACTTGTTAAATAATGTTTAAATGGTTTTTAAAATATTTAAACCAAAAAGTAATGAACTACATATTAATAAACACTTACGATATTTATAGATATTAAACTTTAATGCAAAAAACATTAAATTTATAAAGATAATAATAAAAAAAATCTGGTATGTAAAATAATAATAAACAAAATTCGGGAAATATATCAACAAAATGAAATAGTGAAAATATTCAACATTGAGTTTCCAAAAAATCTACGAAAATTTTCATAAATTAACAAAAAGAAAAAAAAAGAAACCATTAATCAAAAAAAAAAAAAAAAAAAAAAAAAACGACAAAAATATCAAAATATTTTTATTATGAATTTCTGAGAAAAAACAAACTTCAAAGAACTTAAACGAAGTCAAATTTGAGTATATATCTGGTTTAAAGTAATAGTTTAGTTTCTTTAATAGCATATCAACCTTCGTGGGTTATCTATTGCCTAAGTCATCTTTCAACAGGAGTAATACTATTCAATTCATAACTGAGGAGACAAAAGCGTTTATACCTTTCACCAGGGGAATTAGTTCGAAAGTGAATTTGAAAGCACGACTGGAGTGAGAAATCGTTTACCTCGAGACCACAGTCCAGCCAATACGCCACAAAGACTCATCTGTTAGGATTACAATTTTAAAGACTCTTCAAGTTTTAAGAATTTACTTTTGTCGCAATATCTTAGCAAAAATTTACCAATTCTTTAAATGAATTAGACATAATGCCGGGTTGAATTTAATCCCAAAATATTAACGATCAAACAGTAAATTTATTATGTCAATACGCCGTATATATATATATATATATGTATATATATATGTGTGTGTGTGTGTGTGTGTGTGTGTGCCCATATATATATATATATATATATAACATTTGCAATCTAAAAATAATAAATATTTTTATGATGTTGTTTCTTAAAGATATCAATATCCAGGATTTAGCAACTAAAAAGTCCAAGACCTATCATTAAAATCAATTTTTAAAAAAGCAATTTTATTCATCAGCCTACATTCAATTATATATATATATATATATATATATATATATATATATATATATATATATATATATATATATATATATATATATATATACACACACACACACACACACACACACACACACACACATATATATATATATATATATATATATATATATACAAACACACACACACACACACACACACACACACGGAAGCGCCTTTACTCTAATGGGTATCGTAGTTGGTAATGGGCACAACGACCCGAGTTCAAGCATCCACCTATTCGTCATCCAGTAATGGGTACATAGTTAGGCAGGCTGGGCTCAGTAATTTTGCTATGACAACTAGTCTAAGAGAAGGAAAACTCAGAATTCAAACCTGTTAAATTCTACTTGATTGATTATTCTCGTGTTATATCTTTCTTGTGCAAAGGGGTTGGTGTATATATATATATATATATATATATATATATATATAGCTTGTGTGTTTGTCCGTTTATTGGTTTGTTCGGGTCTGCGTTCTGCATAAAATTGTGTCGAAAAAAAAAACTTCCCTCAACGTCAAAGAACCTTTAGATTACACGCTATATAACTTGACAATGGTAGCGATCTTTCTCTTATGAGGAATAATTTATCTACCCATTTGCAGTGAAAGACGCTTATTTAATACAAAGAAAGCAGTTTTTTTAGAAAAAAATAAGGTTGAAAATTAATGAGTATATTTAATTCGTTTTCAGCCCATTTTATTTTAATAGAGTGTTTACTTTGTTTTTGTTTTGTTCACTTATCGTCTGTTTCGCCGATAGCTTTTAAAATTATTCTCCCTTACAATAGTTGCTGTTTTGAACCTTGACCTTCTAGAGGACCCATAGCATGGGATTAATAATAAATGAAACTCCTACGCACCTAAAATGTCGACTTTTTTCCCTTAGAAAAGAAATGAATATATATATATATATATATACATATATATATATATATTCATTTCTTTTATATATATATATATATATATATATATATATATATATATATATATATATATATATACCTAAAAATTCAATTGTTCGTTATTTTATTCATTTTTATTAAGTTTATATGTCGTTATTTATTAAACAAATTTTAAGATAGTAATGAGTACATATAACTTGTAGATTTTTATTTCTATTATATATATATATATATATATGTGTGTGTGTGTGTGTGTGTGTGTGTGTGTGTGTGTGTGTGAGAGAGAGAGAGAGAGAGAGAGAGAGAGAGAGAGAGAGAGAATGTGTGTGCACGTTCATGGTGGGATGTTAGCAACCGTAGAAAACGGAAACGGTGACACGAATTCAAATCCTGTACCACACTGATTGCGTTTTACACAGTGCTAATACTCTTAGAAAAGGTACGAATACATTTATTCTCTTTTTGTCTATGGGTAAATTGTAGGACAAACTGGGTTCCTTAACCTCTGTATGCAACCGATCTACGAGAAGGAAAACTTGTTAAACTCCGCTTAAAAATTGACGTGCAGTGGGATTGGTATATATATATATATATATATATATATATATATATATATATATATATATATATATATATATATAAAGTCAAACACTTAATTTGAACTAAAATTTCGAGTTCCACATAATTATGATGAATTACTGTTATGTTAGGTAGCCTGATAAGTAAAGTGTTCGCTAAGACTGGGGTTCAATCCCAGGTCGAGTTATACTAAGTACTGAAAAAAATGGTACTTGATGCCGCCTCGTTTAACACTCAGCCTTATAAGGTAAGGATCAAGGGTAAAGGGAATGGAGTAGTGCCCTCCCCTACACCTCGGTGTAGTAGCAGTTGAAAAGGGAGCCTTCGGGTCCCCCTAAGCTATAGTCGCCAACTTATTATGTTAGGATGAACATTCACAGATGATTGGGAGAACTAAAAGTTTAAAAAAAGACAAAAAAAACGTAAAGCTTTTATCAATTACTGACAATAAATGTTCTCGACGTACATCTTGTAGAAATTAGTATTAAAAGAAAATGTGTATTGCCTTCAACAAATAAAATTTGACTAACTTAGAGTAGCGTAATATAGAATTGGCTAATTTAATTCACAACGTTCTATTTTTAGAAGTGGAAGTTTAGGCTATCAGAATGGCTATGTAGCTTCTTGGAAAAATTATAAATTCTCTTCATACCTTTGTTTACCACATATTCACGATACACCGGTAATTGTTTAAAAGTGTTGTTTTTTTTTTTTTTAATATGAACAAAAGAACAAACCTATGATAAACCTGATGGCAACTTTCCTGAAATATAGAGCCTTTGTTGTTCCATCTCTGAATTACAGAAATTTGCATTATATATATATATATATATATATATATATATATATATATATATATATATATATGTATATATATTTCTTTAAGAAAAAACAAAAACCGGTCACATTAGGATTATAAATTTATTTCCCTCCAGTTATGGGTTTTGATATAAATCAAAAACATAAAAAAAAAAACTAACAGGACTTCTTCAGATCTTATGGATAAAATAATCCAGAATAGACACAGGAAAGACATGTCCTGGTGGAATTACTCCTAACTCCGGTTTAACTGGACCGAATAATACTATATATATATGTATATATATATATATATATATTGTAAGTCAAATGACGTAATTTAAAACAACAAACGCTGATTCACTAATTAAACGGCTAACTTTTTCTTGTTATACAAATTTTCCCCTAGGATTTTGTATTTTGCATTTTTAAACATCCATCGTTGATTTAACATCACTAATATCATTCCTCATAGCCCTGATGATGGTTCATTAGAACCGAAACGCTATAGTATCAACTTTGCTTCTCAATAAATCTTGGATTACCTTGTTATCAATTTTTCTTTACGTACACACACACACACACACACACACACACACACACACACACACACACACACACACACATATCTGTATATATATATATATATATATATATATATATATATATATAACCGTATCGAGGCAGATCATGAATAAATCTATTTGAGCAAGACGCTGAACATTTTATGATTTGTATAATAAAACAATTTCTAGTTCAGTTTTTAGGGATAATTTCGTGGAATCTGTGATGACACTCTATGTAAATTTTTTAATAATCCAAATTCTTGATATTATAGAGATAGCTATGAAATGCAAAATCTCTCATCATGGATGGAGTGTTTTTAAAATAGGAATCCAATGAATTCATAGCTCGTCTATCAACTTTTAAAAATGAATATCGACCAATAGTTGAAGCATATTAAAAATCATGGTTTTGGAACGAAAGATTAAATATCGGTCTATGTATGTGATCGACTCATTTATAATTTTATGCAATATTTAGGAATTCTGTTAAATTATATCATATGAAGCCTTCCATTGGTAACTATCCTTTTTTTTAACCTGCTATTTGCTGACCTGGATTTATGTTGATAAAGTGAATAAAAAATTTCAAGTGGTTTACAGTATTTATGAACATGCCTTTTCGGGGCATGACAGTAGAGTAACGATTTTTTATCTTCAACACAGTGTTCATATTCAAATAAAAAGTGACGTTTGCAACAAAGTGCAACAGAGCAAGCACACCCACTTCTGGTAAAGACTGGTTCAATACAACATGCCTAAAAATAGCTTTGAGTCGGACAACTATTCATAGAATATTAGGACTCTATGACTAGTTTCCTTTTACCATCTTCTTCAAAGAAGCAAGAATTTTCAAAAAAGATTACGGTAACAGGAAAAGAAAATTGTTAATATGCTCCGTAATCAAACTTCAACTCATGTGTTAATGGAGCGCCAAGTCATCAAAGTGAAAATTTGCGGTTCAATTGTACTTTTATGCAGAGACTTTAATAAGCAGTTCTCTTTGACCTTGAAGAAACCTACAGATGGAATTTGAATGCAAGGTGGAGTCACCAGAGTGCAAAGTGATTGCTATTTCAGGAATAATGAGTTTTGACTCGAAGGAATGGCGACTGAAAGGAGAGGAATCTATTAAAAATCAAAGCCTGGTTCTTCATAAATTTAGTCTTTGTCAGTTTTCAAGTACATCTTTGTTTTACTTTTTTTGTTTCTTATGTTTTTATCCTTTAGTTTTTACTGTTTTCTTTTGTATGTTTTATATAGTATCATATATTTTGGTTTATTTATTATTTTTTCGTCATTTTATTTGCTGACGCCTTTTATTATGTTTTCAAATATATGAATATTCAAAAAGTCCTTCACTACTTTATATCTGAGAATTTATTAATCTTTACTCAGTCTACCGCTTTAATAGCTGCTGTTACAAACTAGTTACCCATCTAAGCACAGAGCAGATTCTTTGTTGCTTAACTTCGATGAAGTGGCGGTGGTTGATATTTTCTCGTAAGCCATTATTTATTTTATACATTTCGGTTTCTTTATTTAATGGAATATCAACCTACGTGGGTAATTTAATGTTACACCCATACTTGTAAAAGAGTAGCAGCGATACTAATTAATCCATAGCTGGAGTGACAAGGGACATCATACCTTTCCCAAAGTGAACACAATAGCGTGTAGGAGGTTATATTGTGTTTTGATATTTAATTTCCATTTTGTAGTGGTATATTTCATTTGTTTTTATATGTGGTTGCGTGTTCTCACAAGTCGGAAGGTCGCCATTTTATAGCGATGGGGGCAACATTATTATTATTATTATTATTATTATTGGGTTTTTAGGTTTAAGGTTTAAGTTGGATTTTTTTTGTTGGTTGCGTTGGTATTTCGTTGGTTGCATTGGTATTTCGTTGGTAGCGTTGGTATTTCGTTGGTTGTTATCCCCTCGCTAAATGTTGATGGAAAATAAAGGTGGTGGAGAAGAACGAAGACGACGTAAGGTTTTGTATCAATGTTATAATGGCAGCATGAAGTAAAGGGGTTTACACTGGTATGCTGCGAGCCTCGTAGTAAAGAAAGAAGGTAGGAAGTGGTTAGAGTGTATCATCTAATTTGTTTTTAACTGGGATCCATTGGTCTAGAAGAATAGACCCAAGGGATCCATAAAATAGATGTCTCTCCTCATAGTGTATGATGCTGCTGATGCTATTTAGGAGCAGACGATAAGACGTCCGTTCCCGTTGAGGATTTCTGAGCAAGAGAGAGATTCGCGGGCTTTCTTCAATTTTTGGTGCTGCTGGGAAATATGGTTCGGGCTGAATTGGACAAGTCATCCTGATTGGGTGAAAATGTTCGGCGACTCTAACGGTCAAATCAAATTACGTGCCAAACAAAAATTTCAGTTTCTTTCTGCTACAAGCGCGACTGGAGCTCGAAGTCGTTAACTTCAAGTCTACAGTCTAGCACGTTAGCCATTAAACACACTTTTTAAATTTTTGTATATTGCTGTAAAATGGCTTCATGTTCTATTTTTATCTATTTAAATCCCAACCTATGACGGCTTCTAGGCATCGCTATATCCTATTTATAGAATTTATATTATAATTAATTGCGGATAAACAAGAAAAAGAAATCTATTATTAACACTTGATATCATCTCTCTAGAAAAATTATAGTCATCTGATAAACGAAATTCCCTCTGTTAATATCAAATCGAAAATTGGTCAAAGACCAATTAAGACATACTCAGACTTGAGTCTATAAATACTAAACTTAAAATAAAAATAGAATCAATCAAATAATTAGATAAGTTAAAGAAATTGTCCTTGAAAAACCTCGCAACTATATGCCATCTTTGTTGTATTAACACGTATGTAACAATTAGTCTTGGAAGCGTAATGGATGTAATCGTAAGAAATGGACACGGCAACACGAGTTCAAATCCTTGATAGGGCTGTCTGCATTTCACATCGAGCTAATACCCCGGGGAAAAATATAAATTCAAAAATTCTCCCTCCAGCTATGATTAGCTAATAGGGCAGAGTGGGCTCTTTAGCCTTGGTATGGCAACCGGTCAAGAAGGAAAACTCTGAATTCAAACCTGTTAAATTCTGCTTAAAAATTGACCTTGTGTTACATCCTGGTCTTTGTTGAGGGGTTGGGTAAATACTAACTGGGCTCTTTAATCTTGGTATGGCAACCGGTCTAGGAGAAGAAAAACTCTGAATTCAAGCCTGTTAAACTCCACTTAAAAACTGACTTTGTGTCACATCTAGCTCGTGCTGATGGGTTGGGTAAATACATATACGTAAAGATAGGATATGAAATTACTTATTTTTTCATGTGAAATAGATGGTATGACGTTTGATTTTTTCCCCTTATTTGATTGTCTCTATGTTCTCCAATAAAAAGAATATTTTTCGCTTATTTTAATGAGTAGAATGTTCGCCAATGGTTCGGAAGACTGGGGTTCAATCCCAGGTCGAGTCATACTAAAGACTGAAAAAATGGTACTTGATGCTGCCTTGCTTAACACTCAGCATTGTAAGGTAAGGATCAAGAGTAGCGCTCTCCCCTACATATCGGTGTTGTAGATATTGAAAAGGGAGCCTTCGGGTTACCCTTGACTAAGGTCACCAACTTTACTTTCTTACTTACTTATAATTTTTAAATGATAGTAATAGAACATTTCTCTTCCAAGAGCTGTAACCAGCTCTTGATTAGTAAATAGAAATTGTCGACCTTAAACAGATTAGTTTAGAATGCTACAAACACATCACTAAAGAAAGTTAATAAAACTGAGTACGTTGATGATCATAATCATAATAAGCAGGAGCAGAAGGTGCCATTTTGTGTCCACTGCAAGATTCTTCAATGTTTTACCAGCACATTCCACTGTGTCACCTTTCTGTTTTCTGTCAGGTCTTTTCTTAAAACGCTTCTTATTTCTTGACCACCATACTATTAACCTTTCCGTTATCTTTCGTTTTACCGATGTATCCAGTCCACTTTTTGATATTTAATAATTTCTGTAATATCTCTGTCGTTGCTTCGCTCTCTTGATTTATTTTGATCTAATTTTTTTCATCCTAGATTTATTTTGATCTAATTTTTTTCATCCTAGAATTATATTTGGCTTTGTTCTTTTTATATAACTCTCTGTGTCTCTGAGATTATTTTCTAGCCATTTAGTTTCTTACAATGCCGGCTCACAAGAAATAATATTTGTAATATTAATGTAACCTACATAGAAATTTATTTTTCAATGACAAATGCTTGTACTTTAATATAAATCTAGCCAACTTTAGCCTCTTATCAATGTATTTAATGCCAATGTTTTCTTTCATGAATATTACTCAAAATGACTGACGATTCGAAAATTCCACTTTTGTTTGCATTTTAAAATGCTTATACTTTAATACAATCAACCCAGCTCAGCCGAGTGTCCTGGACATGACATTAAACAATCCGATGGCGTGGCTCCTGAAGCTTTAGAGAATGTGGAGTAACCTCTTTGTTGCCATTCCTTCCAGGTCCACTCTGACCCAGAGTGGTAGCATCTGACAGGGTCCTTTCTATGGGTCAAATAGAACTGTTTAATTATTTTAACTAACAAATGCTAAATTAATTTTTTACAAATAGAACTGTTTGATCATTTATCTGTGTGTAAACAAATAACTAATGTCTAACTGAATTGTTAGTGATACATAGCAATACTTGGAACCATTTGTGTGGAATTCTCGAAATCATTTAACTGAGTGTAAACAAATGAATAGTGTTGTATAGAATAATTAGTGGAAGTTAGTAATACTTGTAATCACTTCACTGACAGTAAACAAATGATTAATATTGAATAGACTTATTAGTGTTGAATAGCAATTCTTGTAACTACTTCACGGTGTGCAAACAAATGATTAATATTGAATAGAATTATTTGTGTAAGATAGCAATACTTGAAACCATTTAAATGGGTAGAATCAATAAAAATTGTAGAATGCAAACAAATTAGTTCAAACTCATTTTAAAAGGAATGGTGTAATGGTTATCGTCGTAGGAAATGGACATGGCGATACGAGTTCAAATCCTGGACGCGACTGATCGCATTTCACATAGCACTAATACCTTGGGAAAGGTATTAATCCAATTATTCTCCCTCCAGCTATGGGTAAATAGTAGGGCAGACTAGGCTCTTCAGCCTTGATGAGGCAACTAGTTTAGGAAAAGGAAAACTCTGAATTCAAACCCGTTAAACTCTGCTTAAAAACTGACCTTGTGTCATATTCTGCCCGAGCGGAGGGGTTGGGTAAATAAGGAAATTACCAACAAACTACACGCGTAAAAAAATCATATACGTATATCCATTTATTTTTTTGCAAATAAATGATTGATTTTAAATTGAATTATTCATGTTAGATTGAAATAACTGAAACCATTTCAATAATGTTATCTTCTAAATGTGTTTACTGATCATGTGTTTAATGTATATGTATAAACAGGAATTGGCATTAGATAACCTACAATGGTTGATATGCCATAAAACCAAATCAAACAAATCAAGCCAACTTTAACCTCTTATAAATGCATTTGATATCAATGCTTTCGTTTATGAATGTTGCTCAAAATAATTGACTCTTTAAAAATACCACTTTTGTTTACATTTTAAAATCGTATTTTAAAGAGCATTTTAAAGTAAAGTAATTATTAAAAAGAAAGTAATTATTAAAAAGAAAGTAATTATTAAAAAGAAAGTAATTATTTAAAGGAAAATAATTATTGTGTTATTATAATAAACGTTTATTGGCGTTTCTTCGTAATGATCCTCCCATAAAAAGAAGTAATCAATACATTCATTAAAATGGCGTTTGAATATCTAGTTTTTTCCAACTGCCAAGAACTATATAGAAAATAAAATACAACACGAGTAAGCACATATTTTCACTCTTTTAAAAAGCTTTAAAATAATCTTTTATTATTAAAATTTTTGCTATGGACTAAATCTACAAAAGTTTCATAATGGACCAAATATTCGTTTTCCAGTCGACTGGGGCTGTAGAATACACCAACTGCATCTCTGCAGAGGAGTAAGACACCCCCACCACCACCAACGAGTGTCCTGGATATGACTCTAAACAATCTGATGGTAAGGTTCCAGTGATACAGGAGGTTTGGGGAATGCAGAGCACCCCTTCATTGCCATTGCTCCCAGGTCTACTCTGGCCCGGAATGGTAGCACCTGATAGGGCCCTATCTATGGGTTAAGCAGAACTAAACTGCATACTTATACTAAACTGAATTGTTTGAATTATAACTTTTTGACTAAACTGAATAGCTTGAAATAGAAATGTTTTTGACGATTATACGGTGTTCTTACATTTAAACTGCATACTTATGCTAAACTGAATTGTTTGAAATGGAACTGTTTTTGACGTTGAAACTTTACTTACGCTAAACTGAATTGTTTAATATAGAACTATTTTGACATTTAACTGCGTGTAAACAAAATCTACACTTATACTAAACTGAATTAGCAAAATTAGAACTGTTTGAATAAACTGAATAGCTTGAAATAGAAAAGATTTTTGACAATTAAACTGTGTACTCATGCTAAACTGAATTGTTTGAAATAGAACTGACTATTTGCATAAAAATGGATTTGCATTAAATAACCTACAAAGGTTGATATGCCATAAAACCCAAATAACCAACCAACCAACCAAATATTCGAAAATTCCATCGTATTCCAAGTATATAGCTAGAGATTTGAGGACTTGTGAGTAGGGATTAACTCCTTGATGGGACCCTTTCTAACATTTAGAAGGTTTTGTATAATGTCAATAGAAATATAACAGGTAAATTATTAGTTTTGAAGAGCATCTTCCAATGAAATTCAAAGATGGGAAGGAACTTTTCAAATAGCCTCCTAGTCCAGTCAAACTATGTATTACGTTAAATACCCTTGGGACAGGTATGAAACCCCTTATCCCCCACCAATCAAAGGTGAGTTAATACCGCTTCTATTCTACAAGGATGGATTCAGTCTCATTGGGTGCCCCATTCATTTGGCCTTGTGCTAAATCGAAGTAAAGACCTTCGTAAATTACTACAAGGATGGATTCAGCATTAAATAATTCACGACGGTTGATATACCGAAGAGACCAAACCAAACCAAATAGACTCTCGCTTCTTTCCATTTTTTTAAAAGAAAGCACACTTTTTAGCAAACATGGAAACAGAATTTTTGGAAATGACTCCGTTTGAATTCGTGTTTTTTACTCTTGATTAACAATTAAACTAATTGATGTAAAATCTCAAACATTATACCGCTTAGAATTTTATGTAAGTTCTTAATGTTTTTTATTTCACTAGAAAACAACAAACAAGATATAGTTCTGAGTAGTAGAGCACCTCTGGTGGTGTAATGGTTAGCAAGCTTGACTAACAAACCTGCACGAGTGAGTTCGAGTCTCGTTGGGCACCCCTTTCATTCGGCCTTGTGCCACATCGAAGCGAAGAGCTTTGTAAATTACTATAGTTCTGAGTGGTATATTATTTATTGTGTTGGACTGCGAAATTGTTATTAGTAAATTCGAACTCCTGTTGCGCCATAACATTTACTTTCGGACAAATACCACTTATAAAGATTTGAACCTGTTTATCCAGCTACGGGATAAATAGTATTACTACTATTAATGAAGGGTGATATGCTATTAAACCAAATCCCGCCAAAACAACCGTCATTTGATTGGATAATAAAAACACATTTTATTTATGACAAGATGTTTACTCAATAAATCAAAATTATGCAGCAATATTGATTCTAAACTCAGTAATTATCAACTCTTCATATGAAAAATAAAGTTTTACCGATGAAACAAGAACCTCAATTCGGAATTACACGAATAAATGTATATTTATTTCAATGTGTTTGTAAATTAAAATATCTAATTAATGAGCGAGAGTTATTTTTTTTCAAAACCCTAACAAAGATTGTTGATTTACAAAGCTTAAGTTATATTAACTGATAGAAAAAAGCATGAAAAGGGAATTATGTTGGAAATTAATGCAAATTGCGCAAAGTAAAAGAAAAATCAAATTGAAAGCGTTTAAAATATTTCGGAAAAAAATGGAGGCTACTTCGATTCAGTAAAACTAAGAACATTAAAACCTTTAATGTTTTTCTAACAAAGGATGTAGAAAAAAAAAAGACGAATGAATAAATAAATAAAAAAAACTAAAAGGAATTTTCTTAAGGAAAAGTCATAAGAGAAAATGAATCATTTCAATGAAGAGAACAAATTGGAATCGTATAAAAGCAAATAAAAAAATTATTTAAAAAAAAATGATTTAATGAATGATGGCGAAAGACACACATGAAATAATTGAATTATTAAAATTAAGGGAGAAATAGAATATCAACATGATAATTAGCATCATGATTTTCACAGCCATGACCGTAATACAAGTCTTAACATTCATATTTGTTATGATAATCTTAGGGTTCTTTTTTTTATTTAATGGCATTTCAGCTTTGTTGAATAATTTCATGCCAAAGCCACACTTGTAAAACAGTAGTGATTCTATTTAACCTATAGCTAGGGAGATTAGAGAGTCCATATATTTCCCAAGGCACCAACTATACGGCCACCTGCCTCCCATCACGAAAACTATACAAGTTCGATGAACCAGACCCGCAGGACACTGCTGGAGAAGCAAGGACGAGCTCATCAGTGATGTACTCCAATGGACCCCCGCATATGGCCAAGCAAAAGCAGGACGTCAAGTTCGAACATACATACAGCAGCTACGTGAGGATACGAGATGTAGCCCTGAAGACCTGCCAGAAGCGAAGAATGATCGGGAGAAAATGGCGAGAGAGGGTCAGGGATATCCGTGCTAGCGGCACGACACGATGATGATGCTGATTACTCTAAAAGTGAACGTAACTGCGCGACTGGAGCTCGAACTAGCTTACCTCGAAATCACAGTCCAACACGTTAGCGACAACGCCATGATGACTCCCTCCGTAAGAAAACGAAAATGGCACATGGTAGCAATTTTTTGTTCTCTTTGCTCAATGGCTTCAAAATGCTGTAATTAAATTTGAAACTTAAAATAATTGTATATAGTTTGAAAGTTTTCTCAAATCGTCTTCAGACCGCGGCGCAATATGCATCAAGTTGGATTTGGTCAAAAGCGAGAAGTTTTCAGCATGAAGGAAATACACGCGGAACCACCATTCCTGTGTGATTACGTAAGAAATGGTTACTGTAAACGCGTAATAACATCAACGGCCGAAAGTAAACGCGTCTTTTAAAAATCACAAACAGCACACTAAAAATGAAGAATAACGTCCAATGTAGTCTCTGCTCTTAATTGATCTGGCGCATATATATAATTCTCTTAATACCCTGTCAGGTGGTAAAAGCTGCTTGGTAGCGCCAGGAATGGCAGTGCCGCCTTGAGTTACCGAAACTGTGTTATCACCCTTGGTTGGCGGCTGATGAGGACAGGGTATCGCACGTGCTTTCACTCGTTGTATGATGAAAAAAATGGTCTGTGTCACGCTCAAACCAATAATTACAATTATTTACTCGCAGTTATTTATAAATGATATTAATAGAATGTCTATTTATTAATTAAATTATTAATTAATTTTATTAATTTCTATTTATATCATTTATAAATAACTGCAAGTAAATAATTGTAATTTTTTTTAAAATAATTGTAATTTTTTTTTTAATTACAATTATTTACTTGTAGTTATTTATAAATGATATAAATAGAATGTCCCTTGACCTAAAAGTCATCAAAACCGTTTTTTTTTTTTTTGTTTTTTTGTTGTTGTTTTTTTGTAATATCTTTAATCTGCAAATCTTAAAAAATAAGTAAGTATATAAACTAATAAATAAATAACGTATTTCAGAATTTGAAATACTCTTCTGATAAGTTATGAAGAGATCATCGAAAAACAAATTTCCAATTGAAAGCATATACTTACAAAATCAATCATCATAATGATATTGCAAAGAACATGACTAAGAAAAGGAAACTTTAAGAGAGAAACAGAATCTCTCCTAATAGCAGCACAGGACAACGCCATAAGTACGAATCATATCAAAGCGAGAATAGATAAGACGCAACAAAATAGCAAATGCAGGCTATGTGGTGACAGAGATGAAACCATCAATCATATAATAAGCGAATGCAGCAAATTAGCACAGCGGGAGTATAAGACGAGACACGACTGGGTCGGTAAGGTGATTCACTGGGAAATGTGTAAGAAATTTAAATTTGACCATACTAACAAATGGTATATGCACAACCCAGCACCTGTCCTAGAAAATGACTCGCATAAACTCCTATGGGACTTTAATATACAAACGGATCACCTAATCCCGGCCAGGAGACCAGACTTAATAATAATCAAAAAAAAAAAAAAAAAAAAAAAAAAAAAAAGAAAAGAGAACTTGCAAAATAGTCGACTTTGCTGTCCCGGCAGACCACAGAATAAAACTGAAAGAATGTGAAAAGAAGGATAAGTACCCCGACCTTGCTAGGGAACTGAAAAAACTGTGGAACATGCAGGTGACAATTATACCAATTGTAATTGGTGCGTTTGGAACAGTAACTAAGGGATTACTAAAGAGATTAGAGGACTTGGAGGTTGGCGGACGAGTGGAGACCATCCAAACGACAGCATTGTTGAGAACTGCCAGAATACTAAGAAGAGTCCTGGAGACTTGAAGAGACTTGCTGTCACTCAGACTTCAGTGAAAAACCATCGGCTATTGCTGATGTGAAAAGCTCTAATGAGTGAATAATAATAATAATTCGTTCTGGAGAATAAGATGTACAAAGTTCTCAGGGATTTTGAGATACAAACTGATCATCTTATCTCGGCCAGACGACTAGATCTTAGTGACAGTCAAAAAAAAAAAAAAAAAAAAAAAAGAGAGAGAGAACCTACCGAATAATGGACTTTGTCATCTCGGCAGAACACAGTAAAATTAAAAGAAATTGAAAAGAGAGATAAGAACCTAGACCTTGCTTGAGAATTTTAAAAAACGTGGAACATGAAGGTGCACTTGGAGCAATTCCCAAAGAATTGGTAAAGGGACTGGAAAACATGGAAATAAGAGAACACGAAGAGACCATCCACACTACAGCATTATTTAGGTCGACCAGAATACCGAGAAGAGCTCTAGAAACTTGAGTAGACTTGGTGTTCACTTAAACTCTAGAGGAAACCCATCAGCAAACGCTGGTGTGAAAAACTCCCATGATAATAATAAGAGCTGGAAAACAGACTTTGGGAACAGGAGATCAGAGGAGGAATCGAGACCATGCAATTTTTCACACTAGTTTTAACTGGAGATTTTTCACTGAAGTATGAGAGACAGCTAGTCTCCACAGGTCTCCAGGATTCTTCTGAGTATTTTTTCTAATCTTAACAGAAGTATGTTTCAGATGGTCTCGATTCCTCTTCTGATCTCTTATTCCTCAAGTCTGTTTTCCAGCTCTTATTATTAACATGGGAGTTTTTCACACCAGCGTTTGCTGATGGGTTTCGATCATAATAATTCTATAGTGTGGATGATCTCTTATTGATAAGATAGGATAGAATACTCTGAAGATTCATGTAGGGCAAAGGAGACTTGCAATCTCTCCGACTCCAAGGAAAGACTACAGGGTAACAGTTATTTGAAAAACCCAGAAGGGATGAAATAAGAAGATAATGATTTATCGATTACTCTCTTCTGCTAGTTTAATTGGTTCTGAATCAATCTTTTAATTCTTCGGGATGAGATCATGTTAAAAATACCATATAAACAGTATCACCTTCTTTGTATAAAGACTGACCGTTGGTATGGCCAATGGTGGTTTATTTCACTCGCTCAAGGATTTCTTACACGACGAGTGGTCATACAGTCTTCATTTTTAATCTCCCACCACAATTTCCTTCAAAAACGGATCATTACGTTACAGTAGCTAAGTGTCTCATTTATACGGCTTTGTGCCACATCTAAGCGGAAGGCTTAGTAAATTTCTACAATAGCTAATGTCATATTAAAATATAATTAATTTGATTTTTCTTTTTTAGTTTACCTTGCTAAAGTTACTCATAAAAGCATATGACATAACTAAACTGATGCAGATGATTTTCAACGTTGTCCTACTTCGTTTTATCTCAGTTATTTTTATAAAAATATATTGATTCGATCCGTATCAATTTCAGCAAGTCTACCTTGTCATGATGTATCGTTCATCGAGAAATCTTCAACACGAAATTTCGCAAACCACTTTTGACACCTTTGATCATTCACAGTACTTTCTCCATCAATTAATTTGCGCCTGAATAAATTATAACCTATGTTAGAATTAAAAAGTATTATATATTTAAAATATTGCTTATTTTCTTCCATTTTTAAATTTAGAAATTACATTTAAAAAGCAAGACTGAATTGTGTGAGCAATACAAAAGTACAAGGTGCATACGATAAGTTTCCAGACTTTTTTCTTGTGGGCACTTTTATTTATAGTACACACATGAAACTCTGGTCCCCTTCGAAGTAATCTCCTCCGGCTGCAATGCACTTGTTGTACCGTTCCAACAACTTCTGCAAGGCCCCATGGACGTCCTCTTGTGTGAGCGTGTCAATGACCTTCGTCACAGCCTCTTTCATCTCCTCAATTGTCTCATAACGACAGCTTCTAAGTTTTTCCTTGAGCTTAGGGAATAAGCAAAAGTCACAGGGAACAAGGTCTGGGCTATAGGGAGGCTGAGGAACTGTCTTGATGCCCATCTTGGTCAAATAGTCTGTGACAAGGATGGAGTTGTAGACTGGTGCATTGTCCTGGTGGAAATGTCATTGACCCGATTTGAAGAGTGCTGGCCTCTTCCCAAGGAATCACTTCCTGAACTCCCTTAAAACCTCAACATAGTAACCCTAACCCTAACCCTTTGGCCAATCAACTCTGGTCTATTGACTTCCTTACTCCTGCCACACCTTTCATCATCCCTCACAGACTCCCTGCCTTCCTTGAATCTCTTACGCCACTCAAAAACTGATGCTCGATTCATGCAAGATGGTCGAAAAGCTGTCTGAAGCATTCCATACGTTTATGTGGCATTTTTTCCAAGTTTAAAACAGAATTTTATTGCATAGCGTTCTTCTATAGTGTCTGATTGCATTTTTGAAATTCACCAGCTGTGACAATCGGGCTTTAGTAGGTTGTATTCGAATTCCTGCTGTAGCTGTTCATTTGAACCTGAAATCATAAAAATTGGTCAGTCATCTCATAAGATGTATAGCAATAACATAGTGAATTTTCACGTCTACGACAATTTTGAATTTCCCATACAAAAAAAGTCTTAAAACTTATCGTATGCACCTCTATCACTTTAATTTTTGAATAAATGTAAAGAAGATGGCAAATATTTTCCTCTTTATCTTATTTTTGTTGTTTCTATTACAGAAATGAGGTTGTTTTTATTGTCTACAACCGTTAATTAAACAATATGATTTGGAAAAGGCTGTTTACTCAATCGATCATAGAAAGTTAAAATGGCTTCAGTATTTCAATAATAAGCAACAATTTCAAAATGAAAATGCAACTTTTCAAAAACTAATAACAATGCTTCATCCTAGAAATTTGGACCATGTAGGAATATTATGTTTTGCAACAACAGAATAAACAAGCAGCATAACTTAGAAGTAGGAATCTAATTTTGAATGACGCCTGTTTATTGTCTTTCAAATCTTTATTAAGTAAGGCATTGTCACGGTCTAACAGCGTCTCAAAAATAAGGGTACGACTTCAAAACTTATAGAAAACATATTGTTTACTTTGGTTTATCGCGAACAATCGTAGATATTTTTAGCGGGAAAATACCCGAGTATTATGATTAAAAAGAATCAACAAACAATGCTGGGGGTGTCCTCGTGGTGTAATGGTTAAAGCGATGGACTACGGAGTCATAGTAAGCGAGTTCGTACTCCAGTCGCGCTATTACGTTGACTTTCGGGCAAATACCCTTGGGAAAGGTATGAACCCCTTTATCCTCCCAGCTATGGGTTAAATAAATTCTTCAAAGAGAATAGCTTCGGCATTAAATAACTTACAAAGGTTGATATGCCATTAAACAAAGAAACCAAACCAAACAAACAATGCTGTATTTAAGAAATTCGAGGGAAAAAAAGTAAAAGAAGCTGCAGGACTTGATGAAATACTTCCTGGACTGACAAGAAAATTTGATGGCACACTTCTTCGTCTGTAAACAATATGCAACATGAAATCCAAGAAAGCCTCCTTCCTCAAAAAATGCGGCTTCGGAATAACAAGAACTCATTGGTCTAGTGGGTAGAGTGTTCGCCAATAGTCCGGGAGACCTGGGTTCAATCCCAGGTTGCGTCATGCCAAAGACTTTAAAAATGGTATTTTATACCTCCTTGCTTAACACTCAGCATTGTAAGGTACGTATCAAGGGTAAAGTGGAGCAATCCAAGGAAAAGGGTAGCGCCCTCCCCTTCACCTCTGTGTAGTAGCTATTGAAAAAGAAGCCTTCTGGTCACCCTCGACTACGGTCGCCAACTTTTCCTTACTTATTAAGGCATAACTCTGTTATAGCTGCCTTGCTTCTCGATCGTATCCGACCAGAAGTTGGGAAAACTCTTAGGAAAAATCCAAACGGTTTTCGAAGAAAGTGATCTACATACAACTTCTAAGATTCTGACTATTCACCGAATCATCGAAGGAATATGTGAAAAAAAAATTCGAGGCAACACTTTTGATTGTAGGTATTTATTCCATACGCAGAGGAAATATGAAACATATACTTCTTGCACATCGTCCACTCAAAGAAACTTTTACTGCAACAATGATGCTCTATAAAAAGACGAAACCAATGGTTCACTCACCGGATGGTGACATTGATTTCTTTGATACTGTCACTGGAGTCTTGCAAAGAGATTCATTGGCACCATTTTTATTCATAATCTTCCAAGATTATGTTCAAGAATGTCAACAGATCGAATGAAAGAAAATGGTTTCAAGCAAAAAAAGGATAAGAAACAGAAAATATCAAGCAGAAACTATTATTGATGCAGACTACGTGGATGATCGAGCACTTCTTGTGAATACAACTGCTCAGTCTATATATCCCTACTGTATATCCTGGAACAATCAACAAAAAGTATTGATCTCTACATGAACTCCTAAATGGGTAAATAGATAATGCATGTCATGCTATTGACATGTTAACGACCATGTGGAAATCTGATCTCTCTTATAAAATAAAATCGTAATTCTTTCAAGCTTTTGCAGTGTAAGTACTACTGAATGGCTGCAATACTTGAGCTTTAATGAAAAGTCTAAAAAAAGGCTAGATGAGAACTACAAAAAGATGCTGAGTGTTTTGAACAAATTCTGAAAGCAGCTCTCCACAAAACAGCAACTGTACGGCCACTCACCTCCTATCCAGCAAACCATCCAAGTAAGACGAACAAGATATGTTGGGCATTGCTGGAGAAGCAAGGACGAACTCATAAACAACATTCTCCAGTGAGCTACAACACTTAGACAAACTCGGGTCGCTTCACCAGCAAAAACATACTCATCAGCTTTGTGCGGATGCTGACTTGCCAAGAGCGATGGATGATAGCGACGGATATTGAGTAAAAATCCCGGGAATTTGTGCAATCAGCACAACTTGATGATGATGAGGATGATGATGATAATGATGATGATGAAGATGATTAAGATGAGGATGATGATGCAAAAAAAAAAACATGAATAATTTTTGAAATAGTTGCTTTGAACTTAAGAAAATTTCTTACAAAATTCTAATCTTTGTTTCTTTTCAAATAAAAAAAAAAGAAACCACTTCTATTTTATCTTTAGGATTTATTACAATTAATAATATAAAAACAGATGAATATATATTTTTAAAAAAAGAACATGTGTATTTGTATATTCGGTGTTTGTAATACTTAAGTAAGATAGCTATTAAATGTTAAACATAAAGTGGTCTTTCTTTCTTTCTTTCTTTCTTTCTTTATTTCTTTATTTCTTTATTTATTTCATTCTTTATTTCTTTTTTCTTTTCTTTCTCTTCTTTCTTTCTTTCTTTCTTTATTTCATTTTTTCTTTTCTTTTCTTTTCTTTTCTCTTTTCTCTCTCTCTCTTTCTTTCTTTCTTTATTTATTTATTTATTTGTTCCTTTCATTCTTTTTTCTTTCTTTTTTCTTTTTTTCTTTTTTCTTTTCTCTTTCTTTCTTTATTTATGTATTTCATTTTTCTTTCTTTTTCTTTTCTTTCGCTTCTTTATTTATTTATTTATTTATTTATTTATTGCTTTCATTCTTTTTTCTTTCTTTTTTCTTTTCTCTTTCTTTCTTTCTTTCTTTCTTTCTTTATTTATTTATTTATTCCTTTCATTTCTTTCTTTTTTCTTTTTCTTTTCTCTTTCTTTTTTCTTTCTTTCTTTCTTTCTTTATTTATTTATTCCTTTCATTTTTTTCTTTCTTTTTCTTTTCTCTTTTTTCTTTCTTTCTTTCTTTCTTTCTTTCTTTCTTTCTTTCTTTCTTTCTTTCATGGCAAACACTTAAAATGCGATCAACTGGTTTATTTTAATGTTCAGATAATACATTCACCTCGAGGGGAAAGTAAAGTTTACAAGTCAAAAATCAATCTCTATAAAGAGTTCATGGTTAAGTAGGTTTTTCATTGAAGAAATTGTATATGTCTTTCTAATGATAAGAGAAATTTCGCTCTTAGTAATTGTGGCAACAGCGTTTTTTTTTTAATTTTGCTTTTTCCGTTTTATTTCTTAACACGCCAAAGTTTCTATTCGCCACAGCCAATGAGAAGAACAAATATATTTTTTATATTATTGATTAAAAATGATAAGATATGAAAATATTAAACAGGTTTATAAAATTGCCAAAATAAAGGAAGTATTTTTTGTGATCATTTCAAATTTCAAGTTGAATTTATCCTGTTTATTGCAGTCTTAGAATGATTCAAATATATATAGATTATTAGTATTGATTTTTGTTAAATTCTCCCAATACAATATTGATAGTAAAAATTTAATCGATCAAGAAGTATGTTTCACTTGATGCTTTTTTTGTTTCTTCTGAAAGTACAAAAAATGTTAATCAAAATCCATTTTTAATTGGCTAACAATAAACTTTCAACGAGAAAAGCATTGAAATTATTCACAGCAACCTGTGTCTGTTTCATTCAAAATTTGTTATTTCTTTTTATACCAGCCTCGTTTGCATCAGTCCAACATTTCTACTGATTCGTTGAAACTGTATAATTATTATGGATAATTTAAACTCACTTCGAGATTATTCAACCGGGTCAGCTTATTCACTTTATAACTTAAGTCATTAAATTCCTTTAGAGCTTAGTTTAGCTAAAGAAAAGAAATATGTCAGATTACAAAACAATACGATTACGTTATTTTGAAATGCTAAAAACATTATAGAATTACATAACAAAACACACTATCAATCTAATTTACTTCATGAGTTCAAAAGGACTAAATCCTATTATTCTCTTTGAAGAAGTATTTATTCTTTAATAAACTATCTTGGTTTATGCGAGCAAGCAAGTATTAGATTGCCCAGTCGGCTGGGGCTGTAGATTACACCGACTGCTTCTGTGCAGAGGGGTAAGACCCCCACCAACGAGTGTCCTGGATATGACACTAAACAATCTGATGGTGAGGTTCCAGCAATGCTGGAGCTTTGGGGAATGCGGAGTACCCCTTTATTGCCTTCACTCACAGGTCCACTCTGGCCCGGAGTGGTAGTACCTGACAAGGTTCCTATCTATGGGTTAAATAGAACTAAACTGTGCTTCTTTCACTCTACTGATTTTTGCATTTAAACTGCGTATTTATGCTAAACTGAATTGTTTAAAATAGAACTGTTTTGACATTGGAACTGCGTACTAATGCTGAACTGAATTGCTCGAAATAGAACTGTTTTTAACGACTAAACTGTGTACTTATGCTGAAGTGAATTATCTGAAATAAAACTGTTTGACATTTAACTCTGTGTATTGCCCAGTCAGCTGGGGCTGTAGAATACACTGACTGCACCTATGCAGAGGAGTAAGACCGCCCCAACGAGTGTCCTGGATATGAACCTAAACAATCTGATGGTGAGGTTCCAGCAGCGCTGGAGTTTTGAGGAATGCAGAGTACCCCTTCATTGCCATTGCTACCAGGTCCACTCTGGCTCGGAGTGGTAGCACTTGATAGGGCCCGATCTATGGATCAAATAGAACTAACAGCATACTTATGCTAAACTGAATTGTTTGAAGAAACTGAATAGCTTGAAATAGAAATGTTTTGACAATTAAACCGTATGGCCCAGCGGTTAGAGTGTTCGCCAATGGCCCGGGAGACCTGGGTTCAATCCCAGGTCGAGTCATACCAAAGACTTTAAAAATGGAACTTGATACCACCTTGCTTAACACTCAGCATTATAAGGTACGGTTCAAGGGTAAAGTGGAGCAATCCAGGGAATGGAGTAGCGCCCTCCCCTACACCTTGGTGTAGTAGCTATCGAAAAGGGAGCCTTCGGGTCACCCTCGACTATGGTCGCTAACTTTACTTTACTTACATTTAAACTGTGTGCTTATGCTTAACTGAATTATTTGAAATAGAACTAATTTTCGACATTAACTGAATTGTTACATATAACTGCTTGAATAGTTTTAAATGGATATGTTTTTGACAATTAAACTGTGTACTTATGCAAAACTGAATTGTTTTAAATAGAACTGTTTTTCGACATTAAAACTGTATTTACACTTAACTGATTTATTACATATAACTGCTTGAATAGTCAGAAATGGAAATGTTTTTGACAATTAAACTGTGTACTTATGCTAAACTGAACTGTTTTCAATAGAACAGATTATTTACATAAAAATGGATTTGGCGTTAAATAACCTACAAAGGTTGATATGCCATAAAACCCAACAAACCAAACCCAACCAAGTATTAGAAATTAATAAAATCTTGATAACGATACCAAAGATTTCCCATATATCGTATATATTTTAGTATAAGTTGATCGAATGTACAGGCCAAAGGTTCTTTTATAATCACGACATTGACTCTATAATTGATTTAAAAAAAAACAAATTATTCCTAATTCATCCCATTATACTCGAATTTCAACCTTACAAAACTATTACTCAAACCTAAAGTGACGTCCGATTTAAAATGTAACAAGTGGACCAATATACAAGTATGTATGGTATTACAGTGGTTCTTGACGCTAGTTTTGAATGGCTTTCCTATTGAATATGGTCCTCAATCAGTACTGCGTCCCAGGTAGTTCAGTTTATTATATATATATATATATATATATATATATATATATATATATATATGAGAGTGTGTGTGTGTATGAAATTGATCTAGTCGGTAGAGTATTCACCAATGGCCCGGGAGACCAGGGTTCAATCCCAGGTTGAGTCATAACAAAAACTCAAAATATTGTACTTGATGCCTCCTTAACACTCAGAATTATAAAGTATGTATCAAGGGTAAACTGGACCAACCCAGGGAAAGGAGAAGTGCACTCCCCTATACCCCTGTGTAGTAACTATTGAAAAGGGAGTATCTGAGTTACCCTCGGCTACCGTCACCAACTTTGCTTATATATATATATATATATATATATATATATATAACTGGCTCATTGGCTTAGTGGGTAGAGTGTTCGTCGATACTCCGGGAGACCTGGGTTCAATCCCAGGTCGCGTCATACCAAAGACTTTAAAATTGGTATTTGATACATCCTTGCTTAACACTCAGCAATATAAGGTACGTATCAAGGGTAAAGTGGAGCAATCCAGATAAAAGAGTACCACCCTCACTTATACCTTGGTGTAGTAGCTATTGAAAAAGGAGCCTTCTGGTCGCCCTCGAGAACAGTCGCCAACTTTACAACTTATATATATATATATATCCAGATTTATAGATTTAGTAAATATCAACAAATGAGGGTTCATGGGAATACACAATTCATATAAAAGACAAGATTAAGTTTAGAAATGGAGTGTATTTTAATTCATATGGAATCTTCACATAAAACCTAACACTGGTTAAAATCTTACATGTTGGGTACACTCTTAATATATGTATATATATATATATATATATATATATATATATATATATATATATATATATATAATATCATATTATGAGAGTGTTGGTCGTCAGTAAATCACTATGTGGTTATGTGTCGAATCAAGAGCAATATAATATAGAGAGTGCTCAATATCTATGATAGAGCCATAATAATAATAATAATGATAATAAATAAATATATATATATATATATATATATATATATATATATATATATATATATATATATATATATATATATATATATTTAATCTATGAAAAATATTGTTCTGCAACCTAAGGTTTCTTGAAGTTTATAACAACATTCATCTGGCAGTTAAGAAGATGGAATGAAATTGAAAATCGAAAATGCGACAAAATACAAACAAAAATCGAAAATGCAACGAAATGCAGACAAAAAGCCGTTAAGATTTCGTTTATGTGTGATTGGTAGTGTGTCAGTGTATATGGGTGTGGGTGTATATGTGTACGTGCAGATGCGTGTTTTTAGCTTAAGTCAGGCCAGGGATGTAAACCGTTGGTTATAGCAGAAATGGATTTCGAATGTGTATACATTTGTTGCAATATATTCTTTCGTTGACAGTGGATGTGGGACAAATTATCATCGCTGCAAGTTGTGGGGAATGAGTGAGAATCTGATTTGTAAACGTGTATGGTGGCCAAGAGTTGCAATGGGTATAAGTAAGGTTATATTGTGTCGTAAATATGTTGCCGTAATATATACGGGGGGGGTTGTATTATAATAATAATAATAACAACTAAATGGGATATAGCGTAAGAATTGTATACTATGGATTTCATAGGTGGTATGTATGCTATAAAATAAAATAAAATAATAAAGGGGTAAATAATAGTAAGGGTGTTAAATAATAAATATGTGCGTAATAAATTGTCGTAATGCTAATAATAAACGAATGAAATATTGCGTAAATATTATATATTGTGGGTCTCATAGGTGGTGTGTGCGTAATGAAATAAAATAAAATAAAAGAGTTTAAATAATAGATAATGTGTTTGTGTACGAAGATGATTATAACTTAGGGGTAGGGTGTCGTCATTGAAAATTAAAGAAATTCATTTGATAGCGGGTTTGAAGGTTGGGGTTGTTTTTTAATAGTCATATATCATTTGTTGATGGGTGGTACATATACTATTGTAGAAACGTTGAGAGTGAATTTGGTAGGTAAGGTGAATGTAGAGCGTTGAGGTCTATTTTAATGCTCGTAAATAATTAAAAGTTGAAATGGTTGAGGTGTGTGGGTATATTGTGTGATGGATGTGACGGTAGGAGAAGGAAAATGGTACCTACGGTTCTTTGGGTTTTTTTGTTGTTTTTTTTCTTTTTTATTAAATACGTGTATGAGGTGTTAGGTGGGTTGTGTGAGTGGGTTGAAGTGTGAAACATTTTGAGAGGATTTCAGATTTTTTTGATGAATATGTGATGATGGCTAATTTTTCGTGGAGACAAAGAAGGCATTTTTCGGATGTTTTGTTGTAGGCAGGTGCTTGCTTTAGTATCTCCCAGGTGATTGTGGGAGAGGTATTCGTGTCTTTTAGTTGCGATATGTACGAGGATAAGGAGGTGTTGGATGCGTAGTTCCTATATTTAAAGGAAAGATTATGGTTGTGGATTCTTTGCTTTATGGTGCCCTCCATTGCACCGATGTAGAGTTTAACGGAGTTATTTGTTTTTACAGTGGCTTTATATATGGTGTTTGTATATAGACATTTATTTGGTAGGGGGCATGTGCTTTTGACCCTACAATTGCATTGGTTGTATTGTTGTGGTGTACAGTTAGTGGATGCGATTTTTTTGTTGTGTTTTTTATTATTTGTGCCATATTGTTTGTGCAACTGTAGCAGAACTTGATGTTTTTCTCGAAGATTTTGGCGAGGGGAGCTATAGTTGGGAAGTGTTTAGAGATTAGATTTAAGAAGTCTCTACCTATATTGGAAAATATACATTTATTATAAGGTGGGTTAAACCAGATAATGTTTGTACTTCTGTGTTTAGAATTGACTTTTGAGTGTATGCTTATAACCATTGTGTTTTAAACAAGAAAAAGGATTATATATATATATATATATATATATATATATATATATATATATATATATATATATATATAATCCATTTTCTTGTTTATCTGAAGAAGTCCTGTAAATTTTTCAGAGCATTGATTAATATCAATACTTTTTTTAAGAGGATGGAAATAAATTCATTATCTTAATGTGACCGATTGTTGTATCTTTTTAAAGAGAAAATAATTTGCTCTGTGGATTTTATTTACAGTGAGCTCTTGACCAGGATTATTCAAATTTAATTTACTATTTTTGAATATTTATTTGTCCTGCTCAGAATTATTCCCAATTCCGGGTTTACTAGATTAACTACTGTCTTATATATATATATATATATATATATATATTTATCCTGCTTGGAATTGTTCCCAACTCCGGATTTACTGGATTAACTACTGTCTTATATATATATATATTATATATATATATATATATATATATATATATACTTTAAGAAAAACAACAAAACCGGTCACATAGGATTATAAATTTATTTCCATCCTGTTACGCATTTTTGAAATTTCCAAAAACATGAAAAAAAAATTAACAGGACTTCTTCAGATCTTTTAGATAAAAAAACATGAATAATTTCTTGTCCTGGTGGAATTACTCCCAACTCCGGTTTAACTGGACCAAAGAATACTATATATATATATATATATATATATATATATATAATTTTTGGTTATAGAAATTCAATGCAATTTAGTTTGTTGAAAAATAATACCTAATAATGTCGAACTAGATTATATAATGTTTCACAGGAAATAATAAAATTCTGTTATTTTTGTTAATAAGAAAATTAACTTTTAAAAAAAAAAATGTTCGACGCGTACTTATCTCTGCGTATTGCTGCATGTACTTACAAAAAGTGTATGGCCATATAAACAAGTGCATGATTATATAAACAAGTGCGTGAGTATATAAACAAGTGCGTGCGAAAATCTGAAAACAGAGAAAATCAGGAAATTTTAAGAATTTACAAATTGAAGAATTAAACAATAAAGAAAATTTAGAAATTTTTTATAAAAGGCAAGCAAAAAAGAAAATCAGAATCACAACCATGTGCGTGTGTGCACACACCAACATCACAATTAAATCTAAAACAAGGAAAAAAAAACTCAATTAAGTTAATAATTGCATTACTTAAGAAAACATAGTTGAGAAAAATTGGGAATAACAACCGCAAAACTATGTTTGTAACTAGCTGAGTAATTAGAACTTTAAAGCGAGGACAAGTGATAATTTTCTTTAAGAAAAAATAAAAAGAACGATTAAAATTCATTTTTCATATCGTTTTTGTTTGTTTATAATCAATTTTCCTTCATTAAAAGTAGCATTTCCTTGGGAAATGGCAGAATAAATAAAATTGAAAAAAAAATATTAAAAAAACATTGAAAACGATATAAAAATATTTTTAAAGAATATTAAAAAAAATTTTTAAATATCAAAAAAATATTCTTAAAAATATTAAAGACCTAAAAACAATTCAAAAATATTAAAAAAATATATATAAGATGCTTTAAAAGATGAAAGGGAAATAAGATCGAGTGGAGAGAGTGGGGTTTGCACACACACACACACACACACACACACACACACACACACACACGCTAATAGACGAAAGCATTTAGAAAACACTACGACGTTGAAAGTTAAAGTGAAGGATCAGTCTCAACCTCTCTAATTCTTCTTTTACTGATTCTTGTTGGTTTAAATCCAGGAGGCCATTCCAAGAATAATAGAAACCCTTTTATTCCTTAAAAATATCCGTTCCTATTGAATGCAAAAGAATCGCCTTTAATTTGCTAAATATTTCTCCATTTACAATATTTATACGTTACATTAAATTATTCACACACATGTACACACTCACGCACATAAACGCAATAATAATAATAATAATAATAATAATAATAATAATAATAATAATGAATAAAATAATGAATTGAAAAATTATAAAAATAACAATAATAATAATAATAACAATAACAATGACAATAATAATAATGAATAAAATAATGAGTTGAATAATAATAATAATAATAATAATAATAATAATAATAATAATAATGAATAAAATAATGAGTTGAATAATTATAAAAATGACAATAATAATGATAATAATAATAATAATAACTAAAACAACAGCAATAAATTCAACATCTTTGTACTTAATAGCATTTTTGTTTGATTTATACATCATATTCTTTTTTCTACTTCTCTCTACTTGTATTTACACATGGACCTACTATATTATTTACTAATCTTATCAATTGATAAACCCGATCACACACAAATTCACATACGTCAAATAGCACATGACCATGGGTGTGTGTATGTGGGGGGTATGGGGTGTGTTTGTGTCTGAAAAAGTATTTTTACATTAACCAATAATATACAAACATATATTCTTGAAGGAATAAAATACATAATTCAACTACACACACAAACACAAACACAAACACACACATGCATACTCACATATATACATACATATATGATGACAAGCACATACATAATTTTTTATACATATATATTATCGCTGCTATGATCCCATCGACGAATAAAACCCCAAACCAACGCTGCTCTGATCCCATCGACGAATAAAACCCAAAACCAACGCTGCTATGATCCCATCGACGAATAAAACCCCAAACCAACGCTGCTCTGATCCCATCGACGAATAAAACCCAAAACCAACGCTGCTCTGATCCCATCGACGAATAAAACCCCAAACCAACGCTGCTCTGATCCCATCGACGAATAAAACCCAAAACCAACGCTGCTATGATCCCATCGACGAGAAACCAAGAAACAACGCTCCTATGATAACATTAATAAGAAACCATGAATCATCGCTCCTATCATCCCATCTACGAGAAACCAAGAATCATCGATCCTATGATACCATCGACGCAAAACAAAGAATTAACGCTCCTATGATCCCATCAACGAAAAATCAAGAATAATCGTCATCCTATGATCCCATCGACGAGAAACCAAGAGTCAACGTTCCTAATATTCTATCAAAAAGAAACTGTGAATCAATACTCCTATTATTCTATCAACTAGAAACAAAGAATCAGCGTTCCTATGATGCCATCAATAAGAAACTAAGAATGTTTCAGGTGGTGCCAGTGGTGTAATGGTTATCGTCGCAGGAATTGGACACGGCGACACGAGTTCAAATCCTGGACTGATTGCATTTCACATAGCACTAATACCCTTGGGAAAGGTATGAATCCAATTATTCTCCCTCCAGCTAGGACAGACTAGGTTCTTCAGCCTTGGTGAGGCAACTAGTCTAGGAGAAGGAAAACTCTGACTTCAAACCTGTTAAACTCCGCTTAAAAAATTGACCTTGTGTCATATCCTGCCCGAGCGGAGGGGTTGGGTGAATATGATAAGAAACTCAGAAAACGGCGAAAAAAACAAGAATCGACGCTTCTAAGATCCTATCAATGAGAATCAACGCTCATATCAAACCATCGATAAGAGACCATGAAGCAATGCTCTTATGATCCCATCGACTAGAAACCATGAATCAATGCTCCAGTTTTCCCAACGATAAAAAAACAAGAATCAACACACATATGATCACATAGATGAGAAAACAAAAATCAACACTCCTATGAGCCAACCGACAAGAAACCAAGATTCAACAGTCCTATGATCCCATCGATAAGAAACTCTCAATCAACGTTCTTATAATTCCATCGAAGAGAAACTAAGTATCAACATCCCTATGATCCCTTTGACGAAAAACCAAGAATCAACATTCCTAGGATCCATTCGATGACAAACAAAGAATCAACGTTCCTATAATCCCTTCGATGAGAAACCAAGAATCAACGTTCTTATAATTCCATCGAAGAGAAACTAAGTATCAACATCCCTATGATCCCTTTGACGAAAAACCAAGAATCAACATTCCTAGGATCCATTCGATGACAAACAAAGAATCAACATCCCTATGATCCCTTCGATGAGAAACCAAGAATCATCGCTCTTATGATCCCTTCGATAAGAAATAAAGAACCAACTCTAAAATGATCCCTTCGATGAGAAACCATAAATCAATGCCTCTATCTTTTCTTTGATGACAAACCAAGAATCATTGCTCCGACGATCATATTGATGAGTGACCATGAATCAACGCACCAATAATTCCATCGATGAGTAACCAAGAATCAACGTTCCTATGAACCTATCAGTGAGAAACAAAAAATCAACTTTCCTATCATCCCATTGAGTAGAAAACAATATGCGTAGAAAAAATTATGCCATATATGGCATAATCGACGGGAAACTAAGAATCAACCCTCTTATGATCCTATGGATGAGAAATTAAGAATCCACGCTCCAATGATCCAATCTATTAGAAGCCAAGAATCAACCCTCTTATGATCCTATGAATAAGAAACTAAGAATTAACGCTCATATGATTCCATCATTGAGAAACTAAGAATCAATGCTTCTATGATCCTTTCCATAAGAAACCAAGAAACAACGCTACTATAATCCCATTGATGAGAGACCATGAATCAATGCACCTTTAATTTTGTCAAGGAGAAACCAAGAATTAATGTTCCTATGATACCTTCGATGAGAAACCAAGAATTAACACTCCTATTATTCCATCGACGACAAACAAAAAATCAACGCTCTTATGATCCCTTCGAAGATAAACCAAGAATCAACACTCCTATGATCCAATCGACGAGAGACCATGAATCAACTCTCTTATTATTCCATCGATGGGAAATTAAGAATGAAGGGTCTTATGACCCTTTCGATTAGAAATTAAGAATAAACGCTCTGATGATCCCATCGATACGAATATAAGAATCAATGCTCCTATGATCCGATCGATGAATCAAGGCACCTATAATTCCATCGATGAGAAACTAAGAATAAACATTGCTATGATCTCATGGATGAGAAACCAAGAATCAACGTTCCTATGATCCCTTTGATGAGAAACCAAAAATTAACTTTCCTATAATCCCTGTGATGCGAAACTAAGAAAACTGTTCCAATGATCCCATCGACTAGAATCTTCGAATCAACATAAAAATCCATGAATCAACGCACTTATCGATCAGAAACTAAGAATCAACATTGCTATGATCCCATCAGCAAGAAACTAATAAACAACGCTTCTATGATCCCTTCGATGAGAAACTAAGAATTAACATTCCTATGATCTCATAGACTAGAAAGCAGGAATAAACGCTCCTATGATCCCTTTGATAAGAAACCATGAGTCAACGCATCTATAATTATATCTATGAGAAACTAAGAATCAATATTCCTATAATCCTATCAACGAGAAACCAAGAAACAACGCACCTATGATCCTTTCGATGAGAAAACAAGAATTAACGCTTCCATGATCCCATCGACTAGAAACCAAGGATAAATGCTCCTATGATCCCATCGAGTAAAATACAAGAATCAACGCTCCTACGATCTCATCGATAAGATGTTATATAGTCATTTACACGTTCATGCATCACAACGACACAACATCAAAGACAGACGCATGAAGGAAAACGCCTGAAGGAAGACACAGGAAGATTTCTTTAACAACATTTTACCTCTCATTTTATTGCAAGGGTTCGAAAGGGTTGTTCAAGGTTTGCATGTGAGAGGGTGCTGGAGACCGAACATAAACTTCATATTTTGACCCCACTGTTATGACCGTCACGTTGTGTCTTTCTTGTTCTCTTGATGTTGGGGTCAACTCCATCGGGGCTTTCCGAGGACCCCCTTGGTCGGGTGTGGCTTTCCTTACCACATCTGGTCTCTACTGTCTGGAACTCTCCTGGCAACTGCCCTGGGACCCAAACTCAACTGAGTTAAATAATAACTCAACGCCCACACGATCGCCTACTGGATCTTTGAAATCGAATGTTTAATCGTCAACAAGCGGAAATAACTGTCATGCAGTTCAGAGGTTACTCTCTTCCGGTGCATGACTGTAATGGCACAATGGGACCTTCACCTTGTCCCATATCATAAGCCTTAATCCGCCCACGCGATCTCTTTCGATTACTGGCCGTTGGAATGTGTCACTTCCTTCCGGTGTATTACCTTGGAATAGTATTTTTGGGCCCGGTCGAAGGTCAAAATATAACAAAGAGACCATAAATCAACGCACCGATAATTCCATCGATGAGAAACTTAGAATCAATGCTCCTAAGATCCTTTCGATGAGAAACCAATAATCAGGGCTCCTATGATCCAATCGACTAGAATCTTAGAATCAATGCTCTCATGAGCCAATCGATGATAAACTAGGAATCAACCTTTCTATGTTCCCATCAATGAGAAACTAATAATCAACGCTCCTAAGATCCCTTCAATGAGAAACTAAGAATCAACATTCCTATGATCTCATCGACTAGAAAGCAAGAATCAACGCTCCAATGATCCTATAGATAAGAAACAAAGAAGCAACCCATCTATGATACATAGCATTGACGATAAATCAAGAATCAACGCTCCTATGAATTTTTTATGAAAAACCATAAATATACGCAGTTATGATCCCATCGACAAGAATCCAATAATCAACGCAACTATATTCCCATCAATGATGAACCATAAATCAACGCACCGATAATTCTATCGATGAGAAACTCAGATTCAACGTTCCCATGATCCCATCAATGAAAAACCTAGAATCAACGCTCTTATGATATCTTCGATGAGAAATAACGAATAAACATTCCTATGATCCCATCAGTGAGAAGCCGAGAATCAATGCTCCTATGATCCAATCGATGAGAAACTAAGAATTAACGGTCCAATGATTTTTTTCGAAGAGAAACCAAGAATTAACTCTCCAATGGTCCCTTTGATGAAAAACCAAGAACAAACCATGATGCTATCTACTAGAAAACAAGTATCAACGATTCTATAATCCCATCGATGAGCGACCATGAATCAACGCACCTATAGTTCCATCTATGCGAAACTAGGAATCAACGCTCCTACAATCCCTTAGACGAAAAAACCAACAACCAACAGTCCGATATATATATATATATATATATATATATATATATATATATATATATATAACAAAGTCTGAAAGATCTGTAGAGTACAAGTATATGATATGATAAAAATCTAAATACCAAATTCATATTCATTTGCGGACCTATTCATTTTAATATATATATATATATATACATAAGGTTCGAAAATAATTCCAATGGTACTGTTATTTTTTCTTGCCCTGCAATCTTCCTTTTCTCATATATATATATATATATATATATATATATATATATATATATATATATATATATATATATATATATCTTACTTGTTAAATTGATCATAAGCTAAATATTGTGTGTGTGTGTGTGTGTGTGTGTGTGTGTGTGTGTGTGTGTGTGTGTGTGTGTGTGTGTGTGTGTGTGTGTGTTTAAAATTTTGGATTGCCTTGCTTGTATGTTTTGTGTACATACGTTTACATAATTTCTTGTTGGTATATTGATAAATCAATATTTCGTAATCTATCTTTAACTATATAGATTTGAATGCGGCTGGCTGACTTATCAACTGAATAACACACATATGTCCTTGCAGCAACCAATTGATGTTGCTACGACAATTTTTTAAAGCCTTTAATCCACTTTGATTTTGATGAGTTTTTTTTTCAAACGATTGTAAAGCGTCAGTCGCTCTGTTCAAATACGTAGTCTACTTGAATTTAAAAAAAAAAAACAAGGAAAAAAAAATTAAAAGATCCCTGACATTTAGTGTTAGAGGAAAATTTAATTTGTTAATGACGCAAAAACTTGTGCACCCTTAAAAAAGTTACTGGAAGATTTTAGATCTGATTTAACATTAAACTGTGACCTATGATGCAATCGATTCCAGTAAACATGGCTTAATATTAAATCGATCAATTTAAAAAATACCATAACAATTTTCAGTTAATTTAAACAGGCTTATAAATAGATGAACTTAGGCTCGCCCAGTCACGCACTTGAGAAAGAGAGTGTGTGTGTGAGAGAGAGAGAGAAAGAGAATAAAAGAAATAGAGATAGGTAACTGGAAAGAAAGAAAGAAAGAAAGAAAGAAAGAAAGAAAGAAAGAAAGAAAGAAAGAAAGAGAGTGAGAAAGAGAGAAAATAAAAATAAATCAAACTGTGACAGAGATATGAGAATAATGAGATTGTGTGTGTGTGTGTGTGTGTGTGTGTGTGTGTGTGTGTGTGTGTGTGTGTGTGTGTGTGTGTGTGTGTGTGTGTGTGAGAGAGAGAGAGAGCAGAAACACAAATAGAGAAAGTGATTGATAAATGAAGAGAAAGTGAACGAGAAAGACAGAGGAAGGAAGATTAGAGGAGGAAAAAAATTAAAACCATGCAATTCATACAGTTTTTGAAATTCTTTGAAATTAGATAATTCAACTCAATCATTTTTTTTTATTATTGTACGTGTGGGGTGGGGGTTGGAAAGTAAAAGAGTATCTACGTGTGAGTTCAGCATCAGTATCATAAGCGATTACTTTGTAAATATTTGACAAGTTTAAATGATGAAAACGAAAAACTCAACCAAATCAGTTTTGAAAAAAAGCAAACAGGAAAAATTATGATCCGAAATTTCGGGGCTGTAATTCACCATGAAATAACATTTTTAGTTGCTGTAATCACACCATATCTCTAATGTGGTTTTTTTCTCAACCAATATTTAGTAAAAAAAAAAAATTTAAGTTAAAAAAGGAATAAATGACCTCTAATCAAACACTATCTAGTAAAATTGTAAGGAAAGGATAAATATGTATATATATATATATATATATATATATATATATATATATAAATATATATATATACATATATATATATATATATATATATATATATATATATATATATATATATATATATATATATTTAAAATATAGGCAATTATCATAGATAATGTTTAATTAACCAAAAAATAGGATTAATTTGAGATTTGAGGTGTAATGAATAAAATAAAAAATAGGAAGATACCATGTGATGTGTACATACATAGCAATGGAAGAATAACTGAATTAATAGGCGAAAATATAAATTTTTAATTTTAAATTCTAGTTTTAAATTTTGAATTTAATTTAAGATAAGTATTACTGTAATCTTTACGTAAGGTTATTAAGAAATGTTGCCATTCCCTAAATTATTATTTAATCTGGAGTTTTACGTTGAAATATATTTAGAAGTTAAAAATTTAAAAATTTAATTTACTGTAGAAAGTGAGTTTTGAATATAAGACCAGTTACAATATTGTGATTCCAGTCGGTAATAAAAAAAAAAAGAAAAACCGGAAGTGGGTAAATGAGGAGGAAACTCTTCACCCCTCTTCTATTAACTGTGTCTATTCTGAATGTAATTATTTAATGCATTGGATCTGAAGGAGTCCTGTTATTTTTGGTGTTATTGATTCATATCAATACCCATAAATGGATGGAAATAAATTTATAATCCTAATGTGACTGGTTTTTGTTTTTCTTAAAGGCATATATATATATATATATATATATATATATATATATATATATATATATATATATATATATATATATGCCTTTAAGAAAAACAAAAACCAGTCACATTAGGATTATAAATTTATATATATATATATATATATATATATAGAGAGAGAGAGAGAGAGAGAGAGAAAGAGAGAGAGAGAGAGAGAGAGAGAAAGAGAGAGCGGGAAAGAGAGAGAGAGAGAGAGACTATGCATTGTCTTTGTAGGAAGGCAATGTACATAGTCAAACAAAAGCAAAGTTTTCAAGCCCAATCAATGTAATATATTTCAACTTACTAATCCATATGATTATCTCATAAGTTTATTCATATTTCACTTATTCCTTTAATTTGAAGTGCATAGTCAATTTTATGTGGCCCAGCTGGCTTGGACTGCGGAATACTCCGGTAGAGGGGTAATACTCACTCCAAATGAGTGTCCCTGATATGACACAAAGCAATCTGATGGTGAGGCTTCAGTAATGCAGGATGTTTGGGGAATACAGAGTACCCCTTTATGGCTATCGTTCCAAGCTCCTCTCTGGCCCAGGGTAGCAGACTCTAATAGGCCTCTATCTATGGGTCGAATAGATCTGTTTGATATTTAAACTGAGCGTAAACAAATGAGTCTGGCTAAACTGAGTTATCAGAAATTGAACTGTTTTGTCATTTAACTGTGTATTAACAAATGACTGATATTAAATTGAATTGTTATTTACACAAAGCAATACTGGAAACATTGAACTGTGGGCAAATTGAATTATTCGTATTTGATAGAAATTAGTGAAACCATTTAACTAATGAAATTTTAGCAACAAAATTTATTAAGAAATCAAATATTCTATATATGTGTATAAAGAGGATTTGGCATTAAATTACCTAAAATGGTTGATATGCCGTAAAACCAAACCGAACCAAATCCAATATATATATATATATATATATATATATATATATATATATATATATATATATATATATATATATAGTCGACCATAGTCGAGGGTGACCCGAAGGCTCCCTTTTCGATAGCTACTACACCTAGGTGTAGGGGAGGGCGCTACTCCATTCCCAGGATTACTCCACTTTACCTTGAACCGTACCTTATAATGCTGAGTGTTAAGCAAGGTGGTATCAAGTACCATTTTTAAAGTCTTTGGTATGACTCGACCTGAGATTGAACTCAGGTCTCCCGGGCCATTGGCGAATGCTATATATATATATATATATATATATATATATATGACTTGGTTTGATTTGGTTTATGGCATATCAACCATTTTTGGTAATTTAATGCCAAATCCTTTATATATATATATATATATATATATATATATATATATATATATATATATATATATATATATATATAAAGGATTTGGCATTAAATTACCAAAAATGGTTGATATGCCATAAACCAAATCAAACCAAGTCATATATATATATATATATATATATATATATATATATATATATATATAGCATTTGACATTAAATAAGCTAAAATG